>PISX010034428.1:0-14010 GCA_004024625.1 Mellivora capensis
AATGGCCACGGTCGCCAAACTGTGGAAAGAACCAAGATGCCCTTCAACAGACGAATGGATAAAGAAGATGTGGTCCATATACACCATGGAGTATTATGCCTCCATCAGAAAGGATGAATACCAGACTTTTGTAGCAACATGGACGGGGCTGGAAGAGATTATGCTGAGTGAAATAAGTCAAGCAGAGAGAGTCAATTATTGTTCTCTTTTTTAGTGGAGTCTTTGTCTGGTTTTGGAATCAGGGTAATGCTGGCCTCATAGAATGAGTTTGGAAGTTTTCCTTCTATTTATTTATTTATTTATTTATTTATTTATTTATTTATTTTTTGAAATAGAGAAGAATAGGTATTAACTCTTCAAATATTGGTAGAATTCCTCCATGAGCTCATCTGGTCCTTGATTTTTGTTCATTGGGAGACTTTTGATTACTGATTCAATGTCTTTGCTTGTTCCTGATCTGTTCAAATTTTCTCTTTCTTCCTGTTTCAGTTTTGGTAGTTTATGTTTCTAGGAATTTATCCATTTCTTCCACATTGTCCAATTTATTGGCATATAGTTTTTCATAGTATTCTCTTATAATTGTTTGTATTTCTGTGATGTTGGTCATTATGTCTCCTCTCTCATTTGTGATTTTATTTATTTGGGTCCTTTCTCTTTTCTTTTTGATAAGTCTGGTAGGGGTTTATCAATTTTATTTATTCTTTCAAAGAACCAGCTCCTGGTTTCATTGATCTGTTCTACTGTGTTCTTTTTTTTTTCTTGTCTCCATATTGTTTATTTCTGCTCTACTCAATATTATTTCCCTTCTCCTATAGGCTTTCAGCTTCATTTTTTTTTTTTCTAGCTCCCTTAGGTATAAGGTTAGGTTATTTATTTGAGATTTTTCTTACTTCTTGAGGTAGGCTTGTATTGTTGTATATTTCTCCCTTATGAGCTCTTTGTCTACATTCCAAAGATTTTGGACCATCATGTTTTTATTTCCATGTACTTTTTAATTTTTAAATTTTTTCTTTAATTTCCTGGTTGACCTGTTCATTGTTTACTGACATGTTTTTTAATCTCCATGTGGTCTTCCCAAATTTTTTCTTGTATTTGACTTCATGTTTCGTAGTTTTGTGGTCAGAAAATATGCGTGGTATAATTGTTTTGTACTTACTGAGGCCTAATTTGTGACCTAGTACATGATTTATTCTGGAGAATATCCCATGTGCACGTGAAAATAATGTGTATTCTGCTGCTTTAAGATGAAGTATTTAGAATATATCTGTTAAGCCCGTCTGGTCCAGTATATCATGCAAAGCCGTTGTTTTCTTGTTGCGCTTTTGCTTAGATGATCTGCCCATTGATGTACATGGGGAATTAAGGTACCTGCTAATTCTGTGTTATTATCAACAAGTTCGTTTGTACTTATTATTAATTGTTTTATATATTTGGGTACTCCTAAATTGGGAGCATAAATATTTACAATGGTTAGATCTTTTGTTGGATAGTCCTCATTATTATGATAAAGAGCTATTTTTCATCTCTTTTTACAGTATCTTTGGTTTAAAATCTAGTTTGACTGATGAAAGTATGGCTACCCTGGCTTTCTTTTGATGGAGGATTGCTATTTCTCATAGTAAACCTTTTGTTACCATTTTGCCTTTCAAACTGTGCATGAATATCTTTTAGAAAATTAAAAGGTAAGTTTACATTTTTAAAGATTTATTTATTTATTTTAGAGAGGGAGAGCATGCATGTGTGGTAGGGAGGGACAGATGGAGAGAGAAACTTAAGCAGACTGTCCTGAGCCCAGAGCCCAATATGGGATTCACTCTCATGACCCTGATATCACAACATGAGCCAAAACCATGAGTCTGACGTTTAACCAACTGAGCCACCCAGGCACCCCTAAGTTAACATTTTAAAGAGAGAGGCCCTAGTTTTAAATCTTCTCAGCTCATAACTTGGTGATTCCCTGGTGACAGCTCCCTGATCATTCTTTCCTTTTCTTTTCTTTTCTTTTCTTCTCTTCTCTTCTCTTCTCTTCTCCCTTCCTTCCTCCCTCCATCCTTCTACCCTCCCTCCCTTCCTCCCTCTTTCTTGTATAATGAACATACAGTGTTATATTCCTTTCAGGTGTACAATACAGTGATTCAACTATTCTATATGTTAATCAGTGCTAATCATGATAAGTAAACTCTTTTTTTTAATTTATTTATTTGTCAAGAGAGAGGGAGAGAGAGCGAGTGAACATAGGCAGACAGAGTGGCAGGCAGAGGCAGAGGGAGAAGCAGGCTCCCTGCCGAGCAAGGAGCCCGATGTGGGACTCGATCCCAGGATGCTGGGATCATGACCTGAGCCAAAGGCAGCTGCTTAACCAACTGAGCCACCCAGGCGTCCCATGATAAGTAAACTCTTAATCTCCATCACCTATTTCTCCCATCCTCCCACCCCTACCTTTCCTCTGGTAACACCAGTTTATTCTCTGTATTAAAGCATCTGTTTTTCTTATTATTGTTGTTGTTTCTCTTTTTGTTGTTCATTTGTTTCTTAAATTCTACATATGAGTGAATTCATATTTTGTTTTTCTCTGATTTATTCACTTAGCATTATACCCTCTGGAGTCATCCATGTTGTTGCAAATGGCAAGATTTCATTCTTTCTTAAGATTGAGTAGTATTTTGTTTCTATATACCACATCTTTACCCACTCCTCTATCAGTGGACACTTGAGTTTTTTCTGTATTCTTAGCTATTATAAATAATGCTGCGTTGGGCATAGTGGTGCATGTATCTTTTCCAATTAGTGTTTTCATATTCTTTGGGTAAATTCCTTGTAGTGGAATTATTGGATCATATGATAATTCTGTTTTTAATTTCTTGAGCAATCTCTATACCATTTTCCATAGTGGGTGTACCAGTTTGCATTCCCAACAGTGCATGAAGGTTCCTTTTTCTCCACATTTTCACTAACACTTGTTGTTTCTTGTGTTTTTTATTTTAGCCATTCTGAGGTGGTATCTTGATTGTGGATTTGATGTTGAGCATCTTTTCATATGTCTGTTGGCCATTTGTATTTCTCTAAGGAGAAATATCTCTTCATGTCTCCTGCCCATTTTTAAATTGAGTTACATGTTTTTCTGTTGTTGAATTCTTTAAGTTCTTGATATATTTCTAACCCTTTATTGGGTTATATAACTAACCCTTTTTTGGATATTCCATGATGAATTTTTATATTTACTTATTAACATTTAGACCAGTGATTTCATACTTATAGCTCAAAGTTTACACCTGGTCTACGGATCTGTTTTTATGGTTTGCACAATGTTGGTCCAAAGAGGGCTTTTCAAGTGTAAATTGGTTGCCATCATCTAAAATTGTTGGATTCGCACACAAAAAATGTGATTTACAGTTTCTGTTGAAACTCTGGCAACACTTGAGTCACCTTCCAGTGTGGCAGAAATTAGCTGGAGCTGAGTAGCCATAACTCATTACACAGGGGTCATGTCCTCTTAGTTCTCTACAGTCTCCACTAGTTCCTGTTTTTTCTTTGACAATGAAACAAAGTGTCAATTGCCATTTATCACTGTGCTTGTGCTCTTGCTTTTTTATAGTGGAGTTATGAGAAATGTTTCTCTCTCAAGGAAATAAAAATGAGAGGGCTGTATGTTTTTTAAATAAAGAACCAAGATGCCCTTCAACAGACGAATGGATAAGGAAGATGTGGTCCATATACACTATGGAGTATTATGCCTCCATCAGAAAGGATGAATACCCAACTTTTGTAGCAACATGGACGGGACTGGAAGAGATTATGCTGAGTGAAATAAGTCAAGCAGAGAGAGTCAGTTATCATATGGTTTCATTTATTTGTGGAGCATAACAAATAACACGGAGGACATGGGGAGATGGAGAGGAGAAGGGAGTTGAGGGAAATTGGGGGGGGGGAGATGAACCATGAGAGACTATGGACTCTGAAAAACAACCTGAGGGTTTTGAAGGGGCGGTGGGGTGGGAAGTTGGGGGAGCCAGGTGGTGGGTATTATGGAGGACACGCATTGCATGGAGCACTGGGTGTGGTGTAAAACTATGAATTCTGTTATGCTGAAAAGAAATGAAATTTAAAAAAAAAGAAAAATGGAAATCACATATTTCTTACTAGAATTGAAGAGGATGCTACTTATTCAGCATGCAAGCCAAATGTGTCTGTGTTAGAACAATGCAGACTAAGACATTATTTTTTTTAAGATTTGTTTATTTATTTGAGAGAGAGAGAGAAAGAGAGAGAAACTGGAGGGAGGAGCAGAGACAGGGGAGAGATAAAATGCTCCAGCAGGCTCCTAGCTGAGCATGAGCCCCCACACGGGGTTCCATCTCAGGACCCCGAGATCTGAGCTGAAATTTAAGAGTCAGCTGCTCAACTGACTGAGCCACACAGGCTCTCCCAGACTAAGACATTATATGAAACACAATTCTTTGGTCAGAATTATGGTTTAAATGTTTGTAAGTTTAAAAAAAAATTTCTTAGTCCCCAGAATATAAAAGACTATATTTTTAACAAGTTTTACTTTTTTTCCTATATGTGAAAAAATAACTAGTACTATGTGGAATGCAGTTATATCATAAGTAAGAATATTATCTAGGTTTTTAAAATATTATCTGGCAGATGAGAATATTTATTAATGCAACAAAATGGTGAACCTAAAGCCACTAATAATACTTTCTAAATTAATTCTCACCAGAAGTACTGCTCATCAGCATGTTGAAGATTTAGCTGACAATTCCCAGAACAGTTGCATGAAAAATGTTAAATTGTTTGTGGTATTCTATGGCAGGTGTTGAGAATACAGATGTAAATAATTCCACCTGGATAATATTTTGACAGAACTCTTGCATGATCAAAAAGATTTGGACATGGTGCCCATGACAAGCACTGCATAAAGAACTGATTAAATTTTGTTTTGAAAAGCATCTTATAAATTTTAACATAGACTGGTCAAAACTGTTGAGTACCTACACATTGTTCAGCTGAGGAATGGCCCTTCTGACAGTGGATCTGTTAGAGAAAAATGAAAGGAGACAACATTTTGTGATGTTGTGTGAACTTAAGTTCATTACTTCATTCAACAGGATGGAATTGTATTTAGATGTTCCAAGTGGGGGTGCCTGGCTGGCTCAATCAGTGGGGCATATGACTCGATTTCAGGGTCATGATTTCAAGTCCTACATTGGGCATAGAGCCTACGTAAAAAAAGAAAGTTTAAAGTGAAAGCCTTCAAGTATCATATAAGATCTTTCAGTGCAAGGAGTAAGAAATTCCAACTCAAGTTGGCTTAAAAATGGGAAAATTAATAATTTCATAAGCAGAACTTCTAGAGAAAGGAAAGGTTTTAGGATTGATGGATTCAGAATTTCAGTGTGTCATTAAAGACCATATGCATGCTCAATGTCAATTTTATACTCAGGCTTTAGCAAGATGCCTGATAGAGAAGGTGCTGAACACATTTTTTTTTTAAATGATAATATCCAAAAGAAGAAAGAACCAATCACTGGAAAGAGGAATTTTATGTAGACCAGTGAAGCCTGTCCTGGAAGCAGAAGTTGGATCACTTTCCCCTGAGATACAAGAACACTTAGATTTTCTAGGAAAAAATCAGGACTCTATTGGAATGGAAGAAAATGGATATAGATGTTAGGTTAGAACAGACAGTGTTGTCTTAGACGTGTTTTCCTGGCTTGAACTGGAGACAGTTCAGTTTTGATTGATGAACTGCAATCACAGTATGGTCGTTGGCTCTCTTAAACTGAGGTTAGGTGGTTTTCTTATGAAGTGGTGCTGAATCCTTCTATGGAAATTTTAAAACATTTAAGACCAGCTAACCAATAAAGACTGGATCAAAAACTTTTGGATAAACATTTTAACCTCTTGAAATCCTTTGTTTCTCGGCGTGTTTAAAAGGATTTACACCATTGCATGTTTTGATTTGCTTATTTGTTGTGAAATTATGATTCTGGGAAATTCTTTGCAGAACACAAACAGGTCTGCCTGGATTAGGAGAAAGTTGGTTTCCCAAAATTTAAGTAAGGGCCTAAATTACATTCTAAAAATTGGGTGATTAAAGACCAATTTTCTAAAAAAAATTATCTTTGGTTACAAACTTTATGAAAATAAACTATAATTTTCCAGTTTACTTTTCCATCATAAATTTGAAATGTAACTGCAAAACTACTAATGGATATTATTGAATTACAGGACTCCATAGTACTGAAACTAAATGGGATAATATTAGAAACCAGAATTCTATAAATTTATTAGGAGTTGTAGCCCTAAAAATACAAATCATGCTACAAAATATTATCCATGCTCATAAATACCTATTTTTGTATACCACTCTTTTCATTTTTTAAAAATATTTTATTTATTTATTTATTTATTTATTTATTTATTTATTTATTTATTTGATAGAGAGAGTGCATACACAAGCAGAGGGAGTGGCAGAGGAAGAGGGAAAAGGAGAAGCAGGCTCCCTGCAGAGCAGGGAGCCCAATTCAAGGGCTTGATCCCAGGACTCTGCGATCATGACCTGAGCCAAAGGCAGGTGCTTAACTGACTGAGCCACCCAGGCACCCCTGTAGCACTCTTTTAAAATAGGAAACTACTTAAAAATAGGTACTGTGCCGGGGCACCTGGGTGACTCAGTGGGTTAAAGCCTCTGCCTTCGGCTCGGGTCATGATCTCAGGGTCCTGGGATTGAGCCCCGCATTGGGCTCTCTGCTCAGCGGGAAGCCTGCTTCCCTTCCTCTCTCTCTCTGCCTACTTGTGATCTCTGTCAAATAAATAAAATCTTAAAAAAAATAGGTACTGTGCCATATTAAATCAAAAACTGAACTAGTTCCTGATTTTTATAGTTTGGTGCCATAGAAATGTGTCAGGTTTCAGACTGCAAATCAAAGTAGTAACATGTCAAGAAAGAAAAATTTTAAGAATTAAATACTGCTCATGTGTTCTCCCCATTTCTTGACATTTCTGCAAAGGAGACATCCAAATGACCAACAGACACATGAAAAAGTGCTCAAAATCTCTCGGCATTAGGGAAATACAAATCAAAACCTCAATGATACCACCTCACACCAATCAGAATGGCTAAAATTAACAAGTCAGGAAATGACAGATGCTGGCGAGGATGCGGAGAAAGGGGAACCCTCCTACACTGTTGGTGGGAATGCAAGCTGGTGCAACCACTCTGGAAAACAGTATGGAAGTTCCTCAAAAAGTTGAAAATAGAGCTATCCTACGACCCAGCAATCACAGTACTGGGTATTTACCCTAGAGATACAAATGTAGTGATCCAAAGGGGAATGTACACACCAATGTTTATAGCAGCAATGTCCGCAATACCCAAACTATGGAAAGAGCCCACATGTCCATCGACAGATGAATGGATAAAGAAGAGGTGGTATATATATATACAATGGACTATTATTACACAGCCATCAAAAAAGTAATCTTGTCATCTGCAACTACGTGGATGGAACTAGAGGGTATTATGCTAAGCGAAATAAATCAATTGGGGAAAGACAATTATCATATGATCCTATGGATATGTGGAATTTGAGAAACAAGGCAGAGGATCATGGGGGAACAGAGGAAAAAATGAAATGGGATGAAACCAGAGAGGGAGGCAAACCATAAGAGACTCTTAATCTTAGGAAACAAATGAGTTGCTAGAGGGGAGAGCGGGTGGGAGAGACAGGGTGGCTGGGTGGTGAACACTGGGGAGGATATGTGCTATGGTAAGTGCTGTGAATTGTGTCAGACTGATGAATCACAGACCTTACCCCTGAAACAAATAATACATTATCTGTTAATAAAAAAAAACGTACAACCACAAAATTTAAAAAAAGAAAGAATTAAGTATTGCTATATTTATAACAGTAATATCAAATATTATTTTCCTTTTATTTTGTTAAATGCTTACACTGAGGTAATATTTCTGGTAGTTGGATTTTTTTTTTATACATGCTCTGCTTTTTTCATTTGAATTACCTGCCTATAGGCATTTGATTTGGAATCTGTTTTAAATCTGAATGTTATTTTACTTTAAAACTCCCTGAAAATTATACTGAAGACTGGGAAATGATTCTGCTTTGACCCTGTGAGGACTACTTTCTTAATTCCAGATCTGTGTTGAGGCTATTTCTTCAGTGATTCACAGTTATCCCTTTGTGGTGGTGCTACTGTCATTTAGTTCTAGACTCTACCAGATGTTTTGTTTAATTTTATGTATCAGTTTTCTGTGCCTGGTCCCAGAGTGCTCAGATATTTGGTCAAATATTATTCTGGGTGTGTCTGTGACTGTGTTTCTGGATAAAATTAACATTTGAGTTGGTAGGCTGAGTAAAGCAGTTCACTTTCTCTAATGTGGGTGGGCCTCATCCAATCCTTTGAAGGCCTGAATAGAGAAATAGGCCTAGTTAAGACAAATTTTCTCCCATTTGATCGACAGTGCAGGGATGTTAGTGTTTTCTGGCCTTCATACTTGAACTAAGACATCAGGTATTCCTGAACTTGAGCTTGTGGGCTTTCAGCCTGTAGCTATACCATTGTGTCTCCTGGGTTTCCAAATGCAGATCTTGCAACTTCTCAGCCTCCATAATTGCATGAATCAATTCCTTCCGATAAATGTCTTTTTCTCATATATTTGTAATATAGGTATACTGTTTCCATATATATATAGAGAGATATAGATCTACAGATAGATGATATATAGAGAGATATATACATCTACATATGTATACATATATATTTTTATATATATGGAGAGACAGGTCTATGCATATGAAGCAGTGTTTATGATATCTATATATATCTATATGTGTGTATATAACATAGATCCTTTTCCGACTGATGCTCTTTCTCTAGAGAACTCTCACTAGAAACTAGTTTTTCATGTCTTCTTGCTTTCAGCAAAAGTTAAATTGGGCAGTTTATTGGTTTTATGATTCTCTTGATTGTAGCTGAACCCAACCTTTCCATATAGTGTATTAGGGCATTACTTCTCAAATGTGGGGACCTTGTTAAATGCACTTGTAGTATACTAGGTCTGGAGTCAGTCATTAATTTCTACATTTCTAGCAAGCTTTCAGCTGATAGCTATACTGCTTATCCTATGTCCATTCTTTGAATAGCATATTGTTGGAAAATTGCGATTTCACGAACATTGGACTTAAACTTTAGCAATAAATGAAGGCTCACTTTTTGTGGCCTTTGTCTTTAGATTTGTGTCTTGACATTGCAGCACAGAAATTACTTTAAATGAGACCAGTTTTCAGAATCATTTATTGCCACCTAATGATAGCTTAGAAAAACCTTGAAGCCTTATTATGAAAACATACCATATTCTTGGGGGGGAGACAAGATGGCAGGGAAATAGGAGGAGGCACCATTTCAACCTGTACCCTAAAGTGAGCTGATTACCTACCAAAGAACTCCAATCACCCATGAAATCAGCCTGAGATCTGAATTATACACATCTGGATCTCTACGGGGGCAGAAGATGCCAGTGGACAGGTAAAGTGGAGTGGGAACATCGGACTAATATCTGAAGATAAACAAAAGGGGGAGGGAACCACCAGAGGCGACCCATTGGAAAGTAATACCCCAATACAAGAGTGCCTTGCGTCTGGAGACAAGCATTAACTTGGCGTCTGGTTGAAAGCAATCAAAAAGAGCAAAGGATCATGGGGGGAAATTGAGGGAATTGGGGTGGTTAGGGACAGGGGCTTAAGTCCCCAGACTTAGGACAGCCACCCCTGAGCCAGAGAGAGTGCAGCGGAGAAACCAGGTCTTGGTCCCTGAGCCGCCAGTGCGCCTGAGAGCGTGTGGGGTCCTGTGAGAGGCTGGGAGCCTCGCCAGCCAGCAGAAACAGCCTTTTTGCACTCTCCATGCGACGGCCATGCCACGCTATCAGAGCCTGAGACACGCGCATCCCACACCTTCCCCTGAGAGAGATGTGCGCAGGCGCCAGCCCAGCGCTGTTGGATCCAGAACAACCAGGCACTCCCAGGCCAGGCCAGTGGGAAAATCTCAGTGTGTGATCACTGCTTGGAACCTCTCTGGCGGTCCGGAGCTGCCCAGACAGCCGCCGCTGTCGTGGTTTTGTGTATAAGCAGGAGTTCCTGTGTCCCCAGGGACCGCGATTCAGAACGTGCTCTGCCAGCGGCCAAGGGGGAACTTATGTTCTCTGCAGCACCCAGAGGGGAAAAGACTGAGGCTTCTCTCTGAGAGGGAGGTCCGGGTGCAGTTTGCTTTCCTCTAAACCTCCAAAAACTATCAAAAGCTGTCAAGGCGAGAGGAAAAAAAAAAAAAAAAGAACAAACAAACAAAAACCTCCAGAGAACAAAAGCTTGAAAAACCGGTTTCCTCAGAGCCCACCCCCTTGAGGGAGGCGGGAGGATAACTCAGGAAACATTGCCTGAAAATCCACGTGGCAGGCCCCTCCTCCAGAAAACCAACCAGGAAAAAAAAAAATAGAAAAAAAAAAAAGACAAGAGAACAACCACCACAACTTCATAGATACTACTTTTATTTTTAATTCGTTCCCACTATCCTGGTTCATTTTTTTTTTTTCACATGGACAACTTTTTATTTATTTATTTATTTATTTATTTATTTATTTTAGTTTATTTATTTGTCAGAGAGAGAGGGAGAGAGAGCGAGCGAGCACAGGCAGACAGAGTGGCAGGCAGAGGCAGAGGAAGAAGCAGGCTCCCTGCTGAGCAAGGAGCCCAATGTGGGACTCCATCCCAGGACACTGGAATCATGACCTGAGCTGAAGGCAACTGCTTAACCAACTGAGCCACCCAGGCGTCCCCATAGACAACTTTTTTAACCTATTTACCATCACAGTGAGATGTCCAGTACATCAAATTCCATAATAACCTTTTAACATGAACTTTTTGATACATATACCCGTGTTTTTCTTTTGCTTTTCTATTTTTTAATTTTTTTTAAACCTTAGCTTAGTTTAGTTTATTCCTTTTTTGTATTTTTATTTTTTTAATATTCATATAGAGTTAAATTTCAAGGTAATCCCATTTCCCCAATCAATGCTACCCCTTTAGGTAAACCAATTTTTAATCCCCCTTTGTCTTAGGAAAGTTGAGTCCTTTAACAAAGATATCAAGATACATCCAGGAAGAATCAAAATAACCTTCCTTGCCCACACTAAGAATTTATAACCACTCTCTCATTTTCTCTCCCGCCAGTGTATCTGTGAATTTGTTTGTCCTGATAGTATATAAATTTTATACTTGGGGTTCTTTTTCATGAGGTTCTTTTCTTTTTTTTGCTTATATATATATATATTTTTTTTTCTCTTGTCATATACTTTTATCAGTCTTTTTGTTTGTCTGTTTTTGTTTGTATACTTCATAAATCTTACCTCGGGGCCGATTTGGGCTGAGCCTTCTCGTTTGTCTTCCCTTTTTTTCCTCTCTCTCTCTCTCTCTCTCTTTTTTTTTTTTTTTTTTTTTTTTTTTTTTTTTTTTTCTTTTCTTTTTTCTCTCATTTGGGTGAGGACTCCTGATTGCTCGGAAGTGTTCCAGGGTGCACCTTGACTGCACCATGGTCGATACATCCAGCTACATCCGTTTAGCCATCTCTCACCAAAATGACTAGGAGGAGGAATGCCCAACAGAAGAAAAATTCAGAGGATGGGCCTTCTGCAACAGAGCTAATGGCTATCAAAATAGACAATATGTTGGAAAGGGAATTCAGGCTAACAATTATCCAGGCAATAGCTAGGTTGGAAAAAGCCATGGATGACCAAACAGAAAGAACTGAAAGCCACCAGGGATGATGTTCACAATGCTCTCAATGATTTCCAATATAATCTAAATTCTCTAAAAGCTAGGGTAACTGAGACAGAATATAGAATTAGTGATCTGGAGGACAAACAGATAGAGAGAAAGGATCACGAGGAAGCCTGGAACAAGCAGCTTAGAAGCCATGAAAACAGAATCAGGGAAATAAATGATGCCAAGAAACGTTCCAATGTCAGAATTATTGGAATGCCAGAAGGGGAGAAGAAAGAAAGAAGTCTAGACGATATAGTGGAACAAGTTCTCCATGAAAATTTTCCCAATCTCACGAATGGAAATGTGCTAGAGGCAGAATGATCTCCCCCCAAGATTACAGATTCTCGAATGTCCTCCAGACACTTAATAGCAATAATGGAGAATTATAATTGTAGGCAGGCCCTCTTGAAGGCAGCTAGGACAAAGAAGCTCCTTACATACAGAGGAAAGCCCAGTAGAATAACATCAGATTTGTCCACAGAAACCAGGCAAGCCAGAAAGGGCTGGCAAGATATATTCAGGACACTAAATGAGAAGAACATGCAGCCAAGAATATTTTATCCGGCAAGACTGACATTCAAAATGGATGGAAAGATAAAGAGTTTCCAAGACTGGCAAGGCTTAAAAGAGTATGCGACCACCAAGCTGACATTGCAGGGAATATTAAGGGGGGTTCTATAAAAGAGGAAAACCCCCAAGAATATCATTGAACAGAAATATGGAGACAATCTACAGAAAGAAAGACTTCAAAGGTAACACGATGTCAATAAAAACATATCTATCAATAATCACCCTCAATGTGAATGGCCTAAATGAGCCCATAAAATGACACAGGGTTGCGGATTAGATAAAACGACAGGACCTATCCATATGTTGTCTACAAGAGACCCATTTTGAACCTAAGGATACACCCAGACTGAAAGCAAAGGGATGGAGAAGTGTCTTTCATGCCAATGGGCCTCAAAAGAAGGCCGGAGTAGTGATTCTCATATCAGATAAATTAGATTAAACTAAAGACTGTAGTCAGAGATACAGAAGGACACTACATCATTCTTAAAGGGACTATCCATCAAGAAGATCTAACAATTGTAAATATTTATGCCCCCAATATGGGAGCAGCCAATTACATAAGAAAACTGTTAATCAAGATAAAGAGTCATATCTATATGAATACATTCATAGTAGGAGATCTCAACACACCTGTCTCAGTAATAGACATTTTAACCAAGCAGTAAAGCAATAAAGAAACAAGAGCATTGAATGACACATTGGACCAGATGGACCTCATAGATATATACAGAACATTCCACCCTAAAACAACAGAATACTCATTCTTTTCAAATGCACATGGAACCTTCTCCAGAATAGACCACATACTGGGTCACAAATCAGGACTCAACGGATACCAAAAGACTGAGATTATTCCCTGCATATTCTCAGATCACAATGCTTTGAAACTGGAACTCAACAACAAGGAAAAGTTTGGAAGGAACTCAAACACCTGGAAGCTAAAGACCACCTTGCTTAAGAATGCTTGGTACAACCAGGAGATCAAAGAAGAACTTAAGCAATTCATGGAAACCAATGAGAATGAAGACACTTCGGTCCAAAACCTATGGGATACAGCAAAGGCGGTAGTAAGGGGGAAATACATAGCCATCCAAGCCTCCCTCAAAAAAATTGAAAAATCCAGAATACAGCAGCTGTCTCTACACCTTAAAGAACTGGAGAATCCACAACAAATCAAATCAACTCCACACACAGGAAGGGAAATAATCAAGACTAGAGCAGGGATCAATGAGGTAGCAACTAGAGATACGGTAGAACGTATCAATGAAACTAGAAGCTGTTTTTTTTTTTAATTTTTTTTAAATTTCTTTTCAGCGTAACAGAATTCATACATAGTTTTACACCACACCCAGTGCTCCATACAATGCATGCCCTCCACAATACCCACCACCAGGCTCCCCCAACCTCCCACCCCCCGCCCCTTCAAAACCCTCAGGTTATTTTTCAGAGTCCATAGTCTCTCATGGTTCATCTCCCCCCCAATTTCCCTCAACTCCCTTCTCCTCTCCATCTCCCCATGTCCTCCGTGTTATTTGTTATGATCCACAAATAAGTGAAACCATATGATAGTTGACTCTCTCTGCTTGACTTATTTCACTCA
>PISX010034429.1:0-13962 GCA_004024625.1 Mellivora capensis
TTTTGTCATTCTTTCAATGCTGTAGCAGATTTCTCATATGCAAAATAAATTCCTTCACAGCCTGAAAAATTCAGTGGTTTGTACTTGAAGTCACACCTGGGTTTTCTAGGCATCTTTACATCCAGCTTCCCTAAAATTCCTTGAGGAGGGGTCCATCTCCTTCACAATGTCTTTTCCACAGATCTTCAAAGATATAACAACTGATGATAGAAAGAGAAAATAAACTAAACCTCATGTTATGGCAGACACTGTACTGGGGCTTTATAGCTGGCAATTTCACTATAGCCAAGGGAGATATATAGCATTCTAATCTGCTTCCAAAAATAGAGAAACTGAGACCCAGTGAAAGTAAATAGTTAGTTTCAATTTTACACAGGTAGGAAGCTGAAAAGTTAAGTTTGAAACTCGAGACTTTTTTATATCAAGCCTTAAGTGTTTACCTACCCAGAAACCCAGTAGTATCCACAAAAGTAGTCAGTGTCTGAGTTTTTGAATTTTTTGAGTCATGTCTTGTTCACTGTGCAGTGTTATGAAGCTAAGCTAGTCTAGTACTTGACACAAACTAGGGGCACATTTAACAATGGTTGAATGAGGGGCGCCTGGGTGGCTCAGTGGGTTAAAGCCTCTGCTTTTGGCTCTGGTCATGATCCTAGGGTCCTGGGATTGAGCCCCACATAGGGCTCTCTGCTCAGCAGGGAGCCTGCTTCCTCCTCTCTCTCTGCCTGCATCTCTGCCTACTTGTGATCTCTGTCTGTCAAATAAATAAATAAAATCTTTAAAAAAAAAAAGGTCGAATGAAAGAGATAGGCAGGTGGATGGTAAGGATATTTTTGCTGTGGAAAGATGTTTCAGTCTCCTACTGTCTTAACTTATACTCAAATCTGACAATTCACTGATCAACTCTCTGCTCTCTCCAAAGAGTTAGAAGTATCCATATTCTTCCTGGTAAGTTAGGGGTACCAGGTCATCTCTTTTTACTTGCTCTCAGGCCAAGAGAGTAACAAAAAGCATGAATGTAACTACTTTTTCCTTTCCTATTCTTATCTGCTGACTCTGCTTTGGCCCCATTGCTAAATCAATGCTTATAGGAAAATGGATAGCTTTAAATGTTTATATTAGAAAATAAGAAAAATCTAAAAATTTATAGTTGAAACTATCACCTATGAAAATAAAAAAAATAAATTAAACCCACAAGGAATGTGAAAGGAAATAATGGAAATGTAGAAATCATTTTTAAGAAATAGAGATTTAAGAAATAGAGAAAATTCAGTAAAATCAATATCTGGATTTTTAAAAAGAATAATATTAGTAATCCTTGTGATAGACCACTGAAGCAAAAAGAAAGAACACAGAAATTACCAATATTAAAATGAAAAGTAGAAATAAAAAAGAAAACTGGGGTATTACAGATACTGTAGTTGTTTGTAGGAAAAGTGGAATTATTCCACTTCTGGAATGATTGTGTGAAATCTGTAGATCCATTCCATGACAACTGTAACCTGTGAATGGGGATATACCCCAGCTCCCAGCTTCTTCATGGGGATGGAAGGAGTTTGATCCTGCTTACAATACCCCAATATTTCTGCAAGGTGATTTAAAGACTAATTTCCATCTTGCCTATCTCAGAGCATTAACATGAGCAGTATACTCTTGCTTCCTAGTGGCCAGTGAGAACAAAGATGGTAATGTGATATAGCATGCAAATAGTTGTTATAGTTTCATCCTGCTTTGTGAAAAGCAAACAGATTAAAAAAAAAAACCTTAGAACTCAACTTATCTTTGGGGAGAGAAAGAGTATGACATCTAAATTAGATGAACACAAAGAAATCAATACCGAGACTTACTATTATCAAGTTTCAAAAATAAGAGATAATTTTGAAGCAGCTTGAGAAGAGAATTGTCATATTTGAGGGAATCCTCAGATTATTAATGACGTTTTCAGCCAAAACCCTTGCAGTCTAGAAGAGAGTGGAGTGATATATTCAAAGTGGTGAAAGAAAAACAAAAACAAGTCAAGAATACTATACCCAGCAAAATTGTCATCAAAGATGAAGCAGAGATGACCTTTCCAGACAAATAAAAGCAGGAGTTCATCACTAGACCTGACTTAGAAGAAAGGTTAAAGGGATTGCTTCAAATTGAAATGAAAGGATGCAAAATATGATAGCATAGTAATATAATAGCATAGAAAATATAAAACTTGCTGGTAAAGTTAAATATACAGACAAATGAATAGTGTATTATAATGTATATACTATAATACTATAATGTATTACACTATAATACTCCATTTTCAATAATGAATTAAATAACAAGACAGAAAATCAATAAAGACACAGAAGACTTCAGCACCAGTATAGAGCAAATAGACTGTACAGACATATACAGAATAGTCAACCCAACTACAGTAAAATAATCCATTCTTCTCAAGTGCACATGGAACATTCTCCCCAACAGACCACATGTTAGGTCACAAAACAAGTATTAACAAATTTAAGAGATTGAAACCATACTGAGTATATTTTTTGACTACAATGGAAGGAATCTAAACATCAATAGCAGAAGGAAAACTGGAAAATACACAAATAGGTGGAAATCAACATACTTTTGAACAACTAATATGTCAAAAGAAAAATCAAGGAAGAAATAAGAAAATATCTTGAAACAAATGAAAATGAAAACATACATACTAAAATATATGGAATGAACAAAAGCTATACTAATAGAGAAGTTTAAATGATAAATACTTAAAGAAATACCTAAAAAAAAAAAAAGTAATTTTACACCTCGGGGAATGAGAAAAAGAACTTAGCCCAAAGTTTGTGGAATGAATGGAATAATAAAAGGATTATATCAGAAACAGAGAAGAGAAAAACAGAAAAAGTCAATAAAACTGGGATTTTTGAAGAAAGATTAACAAATCATTAGAACAAGAAAATGTGAACTTTTCTTAAGTCCAAACTTAAAAAAAAAAAAAAATTGAAAGAGGAGATATTACAATGATGCCATGGAAAGAAAAGGATCATAAGATACTATGAACAATTATACAGCAATGAATGGGATAAGTAAAAGAGTTGGATAAATTCCTAGAAATAACCAGGCATATAACTGGTAAGGAGATTGAATCAGTATCAAAATCTCCCAGCAAAGAGAAGCCCAGGACCAGATGGCTTCACTGGCAAATTTTACTGCACAATCAAAGGAGATTAAAGGCAATCCTTCTGACAGTCTTCCAAAAAAAATTTAAAAGGAGGGAACACTTTTATGAAGCAAGCATTACCACAAAACCAAAGCCAAAGACAGTACAAGAAAAGAAAATTATGGGCCAACATCATCCTGGATGAATATAGATGAAAAAAATACTCAATAAAATATTGGCAAACCAAACCCAATAGCATATTAAAAGGATCATATAGCATGACAAATTGGAATTTATCCTTGGGATGCAAGGAGGATCAGCAAATGAAAAATCAATCAATGTGATATGCCACATTAAAAGAATAAGGATAAAAATATGATTATCTTGGTAAATGCAAAAAAAGCATTGACAAAACTCAACACCCTTTAATCATAAACACTCTCAACAAATGGGGAGTAGTGGGAAATTACCTCTTACAAAATAGAAGCTGAGTAGGAAAAGACCACAGGTAACATCATTTTCAACAATGAAAAACTAAAAATTTTTCCATTAAGATCAGGAACAAGACAAAAATGTCCATTCTTGCCACTTCTCTTCAACATAATATTGTAAGTCCTAGCTAGAGCAAATTAGCCAAGAAAGAGAAGTTAAAAAAAAATCTGAAAGATGTAAAATTGTCTTTGTTTGCAGATGACTTAATCTCATATAGAAAACCCAACAGATTCCACGAGAAAACTCTTAGGACTAATCAATTAATACAATAAAGTTGTGAGATATAAAATCAAAATACCAAAACTGTTTGTGTTTCTATATACTGATAATTGAGTATTTGAAAAGGGAATTAGGAAAACAATTTATAATAACATCAAAAATGATCAAATACTTAGGTATAAACCTATGGATATAAAATATTTGTATACTGAAAGCTCTAAACATCAATGAAAGAAATTAAAGTAAGATTAAAGAAAGAGAAATCACATGTTCATGTATTAGAAGACTCCATATTGTTAAAATGTCTGTACTACTCATAACAATCAACTGATTCAATACAATCCCTATCAAAATTCCAATGGAAGTTTTATAGAAATAGAAAAAAAATTCTAAAATTCATATTTAACCAAATAATACCTCTAAAAGTCAGAACAATCTTGAAAAAGAACAAAGGTGGAGGTATAACACATCTTGACTTCAAAACCTATTACAAATCTGCAGTAATTAAAACACAGTATGTTACTGGAATAAAGATAGACATACAGACCAAAGGAACAAAATAGAGAGCCCAGAAATAACAATATGCATACGTGGTCAGCAGATCTTTCACAAAAATGTCAAGAATACATAATGGCCCCGCCTGGGTGGCTCAGTGGGTTAAAGCCTCTGCCTCTGAGGTTAAAGCCTCAGGTCATGATCCCAGGGTCCTGGGGGATCAAGCCCCGAATTGGGCTCTCTGCTCAGCAGGGAGCCTGCTTCCCCCTCTATCTCTGGCTGCCTCTCTGCCTACTTGTGATCTCTCTGTGTGTCAAATAAATAAATAAAATCTTAAAAAAAAAGAATACATAATGAGAGTATCTTCAACAAATGAAGTTGGGAAAACTGGGTATCTACATGCCAAAAAAATGAAATTGGACCCTTATCTTACAGCATAAACAAAAAACAATTCAACATTCATTAATGACTCAAACATAATACTGAAGACCATAAAACTCCTGGAAGAAAATGTAGGGTAAAAGCCTCGTGACATTGGTCTTGCCAATGATTTCATGAATATTTCCTGATTTCACCAAAATCACAGGGAACCAAAGCAGAAATGACAAATGAGATTGTAACAAACTAAAAAGCTTCTGCTCAGGAAAGGAAACAATCAATAAAGTAAAAAGAACATCTATAGAATGGGCAAAAATATTTGCAAACCGTATATCTGATAAAGGGTTAATTTCCAAAGCATATAAGTAACACAATTTAATAATCAGAACAAAAAAGTAATAATATAATTAAAAGTGGCATGACGACTTGAGTAGACATTTCTCTAAAGAAGACATAGTGATATCCAGCATGTATGAAAAGATGCTTGATGTCATGAATCATCAGGATAATAAATACAAATTAAAGCCACAGTAAGATATCTTCTCACACCTCTTTGGATGGCTGTCATCACCAAAACAAGAGATATCAAGTGTTGGTGATGATGTAAAGAAATTGGAGCCCTTGTACATTGTTGATGGGAATGCAAAATGGTGCAACCACTATGGAAAACAGCGTGGAGGTTTCTCTAAAAACTAAAAATAGAACTGTCATATGAATGAGCAATCCCACTTCTACATGTTTATCCAAAAAGTTTGAAATCAGAATCTTTATTTTTTTATTATGTTATGTTAGTCACAATACAGTACATCTTTAGTTTTTGATGTAGTGTTCCATGATTCATTGTTTGTGTTTAATACCCAGTTCTTCATGTAATATGTGCCCTCCTTAATATCCATCACTGGGCTTACACATCCTCCCACCTCCCTCCCCTCTAAAACCCTCAGTTTGTTTCCCATAGTCCATAGTCTCCCAAGGTTGGTCTCCCCCTTTGATTCTCCCCCTTCATTTTTCCCTTCCTTCTCCTAATGCTCTCCATGCTATTCCTTATATTCCACATATAAGTGAAATCATATGATAATTGTCTTTCTCTGCTTGACTTATTTCACTTAGCATAATCCCCTCCAGTGCCATTCATGTTGCTGCAAATGGTGGGCGTTTATCCTTTCTGATAGTTGAATAATATTCCATTTTATATATGGACCACATCTTCTTTATCCATTCGTCTGTGGAAGGGCATCTTGGCTCCTTCCATAGTTTGGTTATTGTGGTCGTTCCTGCTATGAACATTGGGGTGCATGTGCCCCTTATTTTCACTATATCTGTATCTTCAGGGTAAATACTTAATAGTGCAATTGCTGGGTCAAAGGGTAGCTCTATTCTTAACATCTTGAGGAACCTCCATACTGTTTTCCAGAGTGGCTTTACCAACTTGCATTACCACCAATAGTGTAAGAGGGTTTCCCTTTCTCCTCATCCTTGCCAACATTTGTTAATTTTTGCCATTCTAAGGGTATAAGGTGGTATCTCATTGTGGTTTTGATTTGTATTTCCCTGATGATTAGTGAGGTTGCACATTTTTTCATGTGTCTATTGGCCATTTTTACGTCTTTTTTTGGAGAAGTGTCCGTTCATGTCTTCTGCCCATTTTTTGACTGAGTTATTAATTTTTTCAGTGTTGAGTTTGAGAAGTTCTTTATAGATCTTGAATATCAATTCTTTATCTGTAATGTCATTTGCAAATATCTTCTTCCATTCTGTGGGCTGCCTCTTAGATTTGTTGACTAGTTCCTTTGTTGTGCAGAAGCTTTTACAAAGAGAGCAAACACACCCAGGAAGAACTGAAACACCCTACCTCGCCCACATTAATAGATTATAGCCACCTTTCCCTCAACCCCCACTTTTTTTTTGAACTTCATATATCTTATTCTTGGGTTTCATTTTCACTGTTTTTTTTTTTTTTCCCTTTGGTGATACCTTCTGACTTCTCTGAACTTTCCCAGGGTGCACCTGTCTGGATGTGGCTGATATTTTCAACTCTGGACATTCTCTCAGCCACCCCTCAAAAGAATGACTAGAAGGAACAACTCCCAATGAAGAAAAGAACCAGAAACAATGGCCTCTCCTGCAGATCTAATGGATATGGGTATAAGCAAGATGTCAGAAATAAACTTCAGGGTAACAATTATGAAGACAATAGCCAGGCTTGAGAAAACCATTAATGGCAACATAGATTCTCTAAGGACAGAAATGAGAGCTAATCAGGCCAAACTTAAAAATGCTATGAATGAAATGCAGTCTAAACTAGCTATTCTAATAGCTACGGTAAATGAGGCAGAAGAACAAATTAGTGATCTAGAAGATAAACTGATGGAAAGGAAGGAGCAAGAGGAGGCCTGGAACAAGGAGCTTAAAATCCATGAAAACAAAGAAATCAACGATGCCATGAAACAGTCCAATGTCAGAATTATTGGGATCCCTGAGGGGGTGGAGATGAAGAGAAAGAGAGAGAGGACTAGATGATATATTTGAGCAAATTATAGCTATGGACTTCCCTAATCTGGGGAATGATACAAGCACTTGTGTCCTAGAGTCAGAGAGGACCCCTCCCAAGATCAAGGAGAGAAAATCAATGCTCAGGCATGTAATAGTAAAACTCATAAATCTTAGAACCTAGGAAGCTATTCCAAGGCAGTTAGAGGCAAAAGAAATCAGAATTTTGAGAAGATACCTGCATTCCTATTTTAACCACAATATTCACAGTAAAATCAAGATATTGAAACAACCTAATTGTTTATGGAAATAAGAATGGATTTAAAAAGGGTGGTATATCTTCTTTATCCATTCATCTGTTGAAGGACATCTTGGTTCATTCCACAGTTTAGTGACTGTGGCCATTGCTGCTGTGAACATTGGTGTACAGATGGCCCATCTTTTCACTACATCTGTATCTTTGGGGTAAATACCCAGTAGTGCAATTGCAGGGCCATACAGCAACTCTATTTTTTAATTTCCTAAGGAATCTCCACACTGTTTTCCAAAGTGGCTGTACCTATTTGCATTCCCACCAACAGTGTAAGAGGGTTCACCTTTATCCACATCCTCTCCAACACTTATTGTTTACTGTCTTGTTGATTTTGGCCATTCTAACTGGTGTAAGGTAGTATCTCAATGTCGTTTTGATTTGAATCTCCCTGATGGCTAATGACAATGATAATTTTTTCAGGTATCTGTTAGCCATTTGTATGTCTTCTTTGGAGAAGTGTCTGTTCATGTCCTCTGTCCATTTTTTGACATGATTATCTGTTTTGTGTGTGTTGAGTTTGAGTTCTTTATAGATCTTGTATATCAGTCCTTTGTCTGTAGTGTCATTTACAAATATCTTCTCCCATTCCATGATATGGTCCATATATACAATGGAGTATTATGCCTCTATCAGAAAGGATAAATACCCAACTTTTGTATCAACATGGATAGGACTGGAGGAGATTATGCTGAGTAAAATAAATCAAGTAGAGAGAGTCAATTATCATATGGTTTCACTTACTTGTGGAGCATAAAGAATAACATGGAGGACATTGGGAGTTGGAGAGTAGTGAGTTGGGGGAAATCGAAGGGGGAGACAAACCATGAGAGACTGTGGACTCAGAAACAAACTGAGGGTTTTGGAGGGGAGAGGGGTGGGGGGTTGGGTGAGCCTGGTCGTAGGTATTAAGGAGGGCATGTATTGCATGGAGCACTGGGTGTGGTGCATAAACAATGAACTTTGAAACACACACACAAAAATTAAATTAAATTAAATTTTTAAAAAAGGGTGGTATATACATACAATGGCATATTATTCAGTCTTAAAAAAGAAAAAACCTGCAACATACAACAACTTGCATAAATGTTGATGATATTATACAAAATGTAATAATCCAGTCATAGAAGGACAAATACTTCATGACTAACCTATATGAGGCACCCAAAACAATCAAACTTGTAGAAGCAAAGAATAAAATAGTTGTTGCCATGGACTGGGTGGAAGGGGACAGAAGACAGTTCTAATCAAGGGGTATAAAATTTCAGTATGCAAGATGAACTAATTCTAGTTCTACTATATAACACTATGTTTATACCTAAAAATATAAAATCTTTAAGAGGATAAAATTCATGAGTGTTTTTACCACCATTAAAAATAAATAAATAAATACATCAAGAAGATACAGCAATATAAATATATACACACCTAACAAGAGAACACTAAAATCGAGGAAGTAAAAAGAGGAAGTGAAAAGAGGAAGTGAAAACAAAGAGTAAGAGTAAAAATGGCAAAAAGGGGAAATAGACAATTTGATAATAGTAGTTAGAGACTTCTGAACCCACTTTCCAAAAATGGGTAGAAAAACTAATTAGAAGATCAACAAGGAAATGAGAGCTTTGAAAATTATATAACCCAACTAGGGCTAATAGACATCCATAGAACTTTCTAAATAAGTACAGCAAAAGAAAAATTTTTCTCAAATGCACATAGAACATTTTCCTTGATACCATTTGCTAGCCAATATAACATGTCTCAATATATTTAAAATAATTACAATCAAATAGAGTATGTTCTTTAAACAACATGGAGTGAAATTAGAAACAATAAAGAAATTTACAAAATTTGTAAATATGTGGATATTAAACACCATACTAAATAGCAAATTCATCAGAAGAAAAGTTACAGGGAAATTAGAAAATACCGAGACAGACTTCAAAAAAAAAAAAAAAAAAAAAAAAAAAAAAAAAAAAAAAAAAAAAAAAAAAAAAAAAAAAAAAAAAAAAAAAAAAAAAAAAAAAAAGACAACATACCAAAACTTAGGGAATGCAGCAAAAGCAAGGCCTTTATAGAAAATCATAGCTATAAACACACTTATCAAAAAAGCAGAAATAACTGAAATAACTGAAATTTATACATTTATACACTAAGAAAGAAGAATAAAGCAGGCAAAACTCAGGAAATGGTAGACTATCAACTGGAAATTCATGAAGAAAAAGAAAAAGAAGTTTTAAGAAGTTATATCTTTAAAATGTTGAATAAATTTGTAGACACTCATCTATACTGACAGAAAAGAAAATAAGATAGGTTATAGGTTGATGGAATACAGTGGGTAGTTAGAAATAAACATAGGCATCACAAGTGTGCCCAGACTCTTAAATAGGAGAAAGAATAGTCTTTGCAATAGTAGTTGGAGACTTCAGTACATGGTGCTGGGTAGTACATGGTGCTAGGACAGCTGGGTACCTTCATGAGGAAAAATGAGTTTGGACCCTTTCTCCAACATTAATTGAAAGTGGATCACATAGGGGCACCTGGGGGGCTCAGGTGAGTTAAAGTCTCAGCCTTCAGCTCAGGTCATGTTACCAGGGTCCTGGGATCGAGCCCCACATCAGGCTCTCTGCTCAGCAGGGAGCCTGCTTCCTCCTCTCTCTCTCTGCCTGCCTCTCTGCCTACTTGTGATCTCTATCTGTCAAATAAAATAAAATAAAATGGATCGAACACCTAAATATAATATCTAATACCATAAACTCTCAGAAGAAAACACGTGCATAAATCTTCACGACTTGGCTTAGGTAATTGTTCCATAGTTATGAAAGCAAAGCACATGCAACAAAAGAAAAATACATATATATTTGACTTAAACAAAATTTGAATCTTCAGTGCTTCATAAGCTATCATCAAGAAAGTGAGCAAACAACACATAGGGTTGGATAAACTATTTGAAAATCACATATATGCTAAGAGACATGAATTTAACATATATAGGGATCCATTACAATTCAATAAAAAGGCAATTAACCCAATTAAAAATGGGCCAAATATTTGAATACACATGTCT
The DNA here is from genome assembly GCA_004024625.1 of Mellivora capensis. NCBI lineage: Eukaryota > Metazoa > Chordata > Mammalia > Carnivora > Mustelidae > Mellivora > Mellivora capensis. The sequence goes on from PISX010034429.1 coordinate 10,585, forward strand.
AAAGAGAAGTTATAATATTATCCAATAAGCAAATGAAAAGATATTCAATATCATTAGCTACAATGAGATAACACATCACATCCACTAGGATGCTTAAAATAAAAAAGACAGATGAAAACAAATGTCAGTAGAGATGCTAAGAAACTGGCACTCTCATTCATTACTGGTAGGAATGTAAAATGTTGTAGCCATTCTGTAAAATTTTTTGGCTGTTACTATAAAGGTTAAATGTAAAGTTGCTGCATGATAAAGCAATTCCTTTTCTAGGTATATACTCAAGAGAAGTGAAAACATGTGTTCACACAAAAACTTGTATATTGATGTTGACTGAACCATTATTTATAATAGGCAAAAAAGTATTTAACGACCCAAATATTTACCAACTGAGTAATGGATAAAAGAAGTGATATATTTATACAATATTGTTGGGCAATAAAAAATGAAGTTTTAATACATGTACTACATGGATAATCCTTATAAATATTACAGTTCAGTAAAATTAATTAGTCACAAAATATCATATATTACATGATTCCATTTATATGACACATCCAGAATGGGCAAATACACAGACAGAACTTATGTTAGTGGTTGCCTAGAGGTAGGGCTGGTGAGAAGAAAAGCTGAGTGACTGCTAATGGGTGGTGGGTTTCTTTCTAAACTGAGGAAATGTTCTAAAACTAATTATCATCCTTGTTCATGAACTCTACAGATACAGTAAAAAAAAATACAACCCCCCAAAGTCACACTGAATTATACATTATATAGGGGTGAATTTTATGGTACATGAAGTATACCTCATTAAAGCAGTTGTCTAAATGGGAGAGTATGTGACTATTACAAAGAAAAATATACTGATAAATTTGATAACTTAAAGATAAAAATTTCATAAAAGACACAGTTGACTAAAACTAGGAGATGAAGAAGAAACAATCCAAAGAGTAAATATAATAGATAATAAAAGAATTGAATCAATAATATATTAACTTAAAAAAAAACAAACTTTAGATGAAGATGGCCTCACAGGCAAATTCTATGAAACATATGAGGGAGAAATATTCTGAATTCCACATTAACAGAACAAAGGGGGTATAGCTCAGTGGCAGAGCATTTGACTGAACATTAACAGAACAGGGAGTACAAAGGAAATTTCCCCAACACGTTTTGTGAGAGTAAGTCAAACCTGATAGCAAAACCAGATAAAGACATCACAAAAAATAAATATTACCAATCATTTTTCTTGTGAATTTAGTCAAGAAATCTTTAAGATAATATTAGAAAAACAACTCTAATTACATAATTGATAATATATAACATCGGAAGAGGAATTATACCAAGGAGCAAGGTTGTTTTAACAACTGAACAACAATTAATTCTATTGACAATATTAAATAAAATGAAGGGGACACATGATAGGATTATATAAATATACCCTGAAAGAACATTTGACACAATCAACACACATTTATTATACAAGGAATAGAAAAGAACTTCCTATAATTGATAAAAGGCATTTATTAAAAGTCTACATATAAAATCATACTTTAAAGATCAAAGAATGAATACCACCTGCTTAATATTGTTAATAATACAATATTGCTAATAATAACAATACAAAGTTATACTCTCATTGCTTCTACTCAGTATTGTATTGGAGGTCCCAGTCATCAATAATTCAGAAGAATAAACTAAAAGCATATGATTAGAGAGGAAGAATCTATCTCACTCTCAGTTGCCTTAATTCACAGATTATCTGCCAAGGAATTTACCAAAAGAAACTCCCAAAAAACAAAACAAAAACCACCAAATCCCCCTACTAGACTAAGACATAAAATAGAGTCACCTGATGCAAGTTTTATAATCCCTAATGAATTTTGTTTATATATATTAGTAATAAGTATTTGAAAGTAAAATTTAAAAACAACATAAAAACATGAAATACTTAAGATATACATATAGCACAGGGCGCCTGGGTGGCTCAGTGGGTTAAGCCTCTGTCTTCTGCTCAGGTCATGATCTCAGGGTCCTGGGATTGAGCTCCGCATCAGGCTCTCTGCTCAGTGGGGAGCCTGCTTCCCTTCCTTTCTCTCTCTGCCTGCCTCTCTGTCTACTTGTGATCTCTGTCTGTCAAATAAATAAATAAAATCTTTAAAAAATGATATAAATATAGCAAAACATGTGCTTGAACCATGGACTACAAAAAAGAAAATATTGCTTTGGTAAATTTAAAAAGACCTAAGTAAATGAAGAAACGTGCCATAGTTGTAGATTGGAAGATTTAGTACTGCTAAATGTCAGTTCTGTCAAAATTTATCTGTAGATTCAACACAAGCCCTGTCAAAATATGAGTGGTATTAAAGAGAAAAAATACAATCTGATACTAATTTTTTATGAAAGTACAAAAGATTTAAAATATACCAAATGATCTTGGGGAAAAAGAAAACATTGGAGGAATCACAGTACCTGAATTTCAGCAGTTAAGACAATGTCATATTTACATTAAAAATTGACATATAGATCAATTGAATAGAACAGTGAGTCCAGAAGTAATTTGTCTTTTTTGTTGTTGTTATTTATTCAATTGATTTTCGGTAAAGATGTCAGATGTCAAAGTAAAAGAATAATCTTTTCATGAAATGAATTTGGTACAGCTGGATATCAATTTGGAAAAAAAAAATCTTTGACCCTTATACTAAATGCAAAAATTTACTCAAAATAAGTCATATAACTAAAACCACACAATATGAAATAGTTACAGAAGCAAATCTTTTTCTTTTCTTTTCTTTTTTTTTTTTAATTTTTTTTATTTATTTGAGGGAGAGAGAATGAGAGAGCACAAGCAGGGGGAGCTGCAGAAGGAAAGGGAGAAGCAGGCTCCATGCTGAGAGGGAGTTGGATGTGGGGCTCTACCCTAGGACCCTGGGATCATGACGTAAATTGAAGGCAGACACTTAACCAACTGAACTACCCAGGCACCCCTCAGGAGCAAGCCTTTATGGCTGTGGGGAAGTCATAATTTTTTTAGATAGAGCCTTACGATAAGGAAGAACCATAAAAGAAAATTTATTAAATAGATGTCATGAATATGATAAGGAAGATAAGGAAGAACCATAAAGGAAAATTTATTAAATAGATGTCATGAAACCTAAGAACTTTAATATTTTATAATATCTTTAAAGATTAGTATCATCTATCCTTTTAGAAGTGAGGGAGTAGCTACCTAGAAGAGTGTTGTGACCATGAAGGAAGCACAAGGTAGAGGCTTCTGCAATGCTATTAATGGTTTCTGTGGCTATATAATATATATTTCCATAAGAATGAACACATTTTGGATTCCATTTTCCCATCTTTCACTTTGCTTGTGTGGTACCATATGTG
>PISX010034430.1:0-13994 GCA_004024625.1 Mellivora capensis
TGGATATCAACCTTTTGTCTGTACTGTCATTTGCAAATATCTTCTCCCATTCCGTGGGTTGCCTCTTTGTTTTGTTGACTGTCTCCTTTGCTGTGCAGAAGCTTTTGATCTTGATGAAGTTCCAAAAGTTCATTTTTGCTTTTGTTTCCTTTGCCTTTGGTGACATATCTTGAAAGAAGTTGCTGTGGCTGATATCAAAAAGGTTACTGCCTATGTTCTCCTCTAGGATTCTGATGGATTCCTGTCTCACATTGAGGTCCTTTATCCATTTCAAGTTTATCTTTGTGTACAGTGTAAGAGAATGGTCGAGTTTCATTCTTCTACATATCTTTAATACATTTTTATGTATACTATAAGATAAGGATCAAATTTTATCTTCCACAATGGATAAGAAATTCGGCTAGCACTGTGTTTTGAATAATCCAATCTTTCCTAGCTGTTTTTAATAATATCTTTTTCAAGAGCCATTATATCTGAGGATCTTTGTCTGGTCTTCTGCCACCACCATTTCTCTTTCCATTTTTTCCCGTGCCCCAGACCTATGAAGAGTAACTCTCAGGAAGTGCTTCTGGGTCATAATAATCTGTGGCAGAGGGGACTGTGGGGCCCAGGGGAATGAATGATGCAGAACTAGGGTAATGGTGAGTAATACTCTTTGAGGGTTGCTATCACAAGGAGGTCTTCTTGGGCTTCCTGAATGTAAGGAGAAAAAAACTTCCCTAGAAAAGAAGTACTCTTTCTTAGCTTTGAATTTCAATTTTTGCTTTCATGTATCCAGAAATTAATAGTATGAATTCATTGAGCATCTATTCTCTGCCAGTCATTGTATTTATGGAGATGTACTGGTTAACAAGACGTAACAAGGCATAACTCCTCCAAGGGTCTTAATTTAGTAATCCATTCTGGAAGAAGAAAAGAAAAGAAAAGGAAAAGGAAAGGAGGAAAGAAAGAGAACGGAAGGAAGGAAGGAAGAAGGGAGGGGAAGGAAGGAAAGAAGGAAAGAAAGAAGGAAGGAAGAAAAAAGAAGCAAAACTGAGACATGAAGCAGTACATTACTATGTGACAGATGTTCAGATGTTACACTGGGAAATGCAGGGTTCTGAGGGAGCAGAAGGAAGGAGCATCTGCTCCAATATTGGAGAGAGGACTCTCAGGGAAATGTCTGTGAGGAAGTGACCCCAGTGCTGACTCATTTATTAAATGGTATGGGGAATCTTCTCTGCCAGCTTTAGGTCCACAACCTCCTGAGCAATGGGTTTATGACTTACAAATATTTGTGATATTTTCCTTCATTGCAATTTTGCCATGTTTCATGTCATTATGCAAGATCTCCCCACTGAGGTGGCTGGGAGCAAACTCTGACTTCTGCTTACTGTCAGAAAGTCCACAGGAAAGGTAAAATCAGAGATGAGATGAGTCTAGTTTGGGGTCAAGGGCTTCTACTAATGAAGTGGTAGAAGGACCAGAAGGGGCACATCCATAGAACACACGGAGGTGTTCTGACTAAATCACCTATTAGGGAAGAGTAACAAGTTCTTCTTCCAGTGTGATTGAAGAGCCCAAAGGATAGCCAGGATAGAAACTGAAGAGAAGGTCTTGGTTGGGTAGAGAAGAGGGAAGCAGTCCCAAGGAGCCATGGGAGAAGTTACATTTCCTGAGGTGAATTTGTTTCTTCTCTGCCAGGTTTCTTGTTTGTTTGTTGGTTGGTTTTGTTCCATTTAGTTTTAGTTTTAATATTTGTACATTGATGATGACCCTCAACAGAGTCTTCATCTGGGCAGTTTTTGGTGCTATGAAAACAGCTAGGTCTCCTGCATTAAAAGAGGAGGAGGTATTAAAACTTAAGCAAGAGCACATCAGCATTCTTAACCTATAACTCAGGAAAAGAAACTCATATATATTTTATTTAGGGAAATGGAAAAGAATCTTGGGGAAACACGTGGGGTTCATAGTAGATTCTTAATGCTAGTGATCTTTGGCTTGATTTGGAAACTTCTATTGGGTACCCAGTGGAATTTTTAGCCCCAGGATCCAGCACTGACCTTCTTAAGACCCAGGAGCTTGCTGATAACATGACGGATCTCCTTGGTCTTAATACTATATATGATTGGATTTAGCATGGGAGGCACGAAGAGATAGACATTGGCCATAAGAAGGTGGACAGCAAGTGGGGCATGCTTCCCAAAGCGGTGCACCAAAGACAGCCCCACCATGGGCACAAAGAATATCAGCACAGCACAGAGGTGTGAGGTGCATGTTTGGAAGGCTCGGAGCTGCTCCTCTTGGGAGGCCAGTCTTGCCACAGTGCGCAGGATGACTCCATAGGAGAGTGCGATGAGCACCAGGTCCAGCATCATAGTGAATGCCACTACCGTCAGTCCATACATGTTGGTGAAGGTGGTATCTGTGCAGGCCAAGTGTATCACTTCCTGGTGTAGGCAGAAAGAATGAGAGAGGACTCGAGGCCCACAGTAGGGAAAAGTCTTCAGGAGGACGACAAGAGGAATTAGGGCCACAGGTCCCCGGAATATGACAGCCAGACCTGTCCTAATCACCCGCTGGCTAGTGATAATAACTGAGTACCTAAGGGGGTGGCAGATGGCCAAACAGCGGTCAAAGGACATGATAAGGAGCACTGAGGACTCCATGAAGGAAAATGAGTGGATACAGAACATCTGGATTTGGCAAGCTGCAAGGTAGATACCATGAGATTTGAACCAAAAGATTCCCACAGTAGTGGGCAAGGTCGACACTGACAGTCCCAGGTCGGTGAGGGCCAAAAAGGAAAGTAGATAGTACATGGGTGTGTGCAGACGAGGATTGGTCTTAATAATTATCAGAATGAAAAAATTGCCTGAGATTGCCACAAGGTACATAAGGAAAAAGGCGATGAAAATCCAGTGTTCGATGGCTTCCAATCCTGGAAAACCAGTGAGGTAGAACATGGGGCTAAACTGAGTGATATTGGACAAAAGCATGAATTGAGGACTAAGAGGATATTGAGTGGGCATTCCTCAGAGATGGAGCTGAAAATAAATGGATATTTATAGTTATTAATTTTTCAGTTTTCCTAATAGTCACACCATCATAAGCAGAATCATGATCATCAACTTTGATATCATCTAATTTACTATTATCAATTCTACCACCCTTTCTGCAACTGTCAGTTTTTTTCCTGTATTTTTATAATTTCTGTTCCTTCCCAATCTCCGTTGCTGGCTTCTCTTATTGCTTATCCTTAAAATATAGCCATTCCCATTCTGGGCAATTTTTTGACCAGAATACTTTATTATTTATCTTGACAATATCATTGATCTCATGAGTTTATTTACCATCTATACATTCACCATCTATACCATGTATACATCTATACATCTATACAGGCTCATCTATCTAGCAGTATCCTGAGCATCTGTATCTAGTTGTTTCAAAAGCATGTCGAAAATTCAGTTTAGAGTTACTTCCTTCAGTAGGGTTTTCATTTATCTTGTTCTCATTAACTCAGTATAGGAAAAATATCAACTTCAAAGTAAGTTGAGGAAAAGGTATTTATTTGAAAGATATTAGTAAATAGCCTGGACAAAATCTAAAAAATGAGGATAGAGGGAAGTTTCTAGTATCAAGTCCTGGGAAAATCTGAAATTTAGAGGTCAAGAAGAAAGATTCCACTAATATAGCTCGAGGAGGAAAAAATCCCAGTTGAATAGAGAAAGAAAACAAAACAAAACAGGAGAGTGTGGTTTTGTGTGGGAGTTTCATAAGAGACTAACCAATTATATACAATGCTGCTAAGGAGTCAAGGTACTAAAGGACTGAGAAGTGACCAGAAGATTTAGCAATAAGGAAGTCCTGGCTGATGGTGAGATAGTAGTTCCATGGAGTGGTTGGGAATAAAATCCGATTCTACTGTGTTCAGAGGTAGGATTCCAGGCAGTTATGAGGCCCATTGGATGTTCATAACTTCAGAGTGGAACCAATCAGCATTCTGGTGTGTTTTTAATCACTACACTTATTTGCTCAAGTGCAGAAGAGAAGTATGTGGAGAGTGGCATTTACCCCTACTGAAGTTAGGGTAAGCTAGCAGGACTAAAGTTAAGGGTGTATGCAGAGGGGTAATTATGATGATGTACTATGGAAACTCCACTGAGTAAAAAGAAAAGCAAAACATGAAGGAGTGAGAGACGGGTAAAAGGGACCAGGGTTCTAGAGTATGGGATGGGCTCGAGTTGCAAATTTATGGTAGACAATCTTTACTGAGAGGAGGTCAAGGGGCTGAGAGTGCAGCCGCTGATTGGATCAAAGGAGGGAATATGGGAACCATAAAATCTTTGTCTGGATCAGTAGTGGAAAGAGCAAAGGGAGTCAATGCTAAAATCTTCAGTGAATAAAATCTGACTGGAAAGGTGGCAGGGAGGCAACAAGGAGGGGGTGGCAGCAGTGATAATGCATGTGGCCATGCACTGGAAAGAATGAGGCAGGAGGTGATGAAAAGGAAGAAGGTTCAGGAAGACCAGTGCCAGCCCTTCACCATTTTGACAAGAGGGTGAAAGAACTATCCCCTTGTACTCTCTCCATGTCTTCACCCATAAGTTCAGTACTCAACCAACCACCCGATGACTTCTTTTTTTTTTTTAATTTAGCTAAAGCAATACTCTATTTTTTTTTTAAAGACTTATTTATTTATTTGAGAGAAAGGGTGAGGTGGGGAGGGGCAGAAGGAGAGGGAGGGAGAAACTTTAGCGGACTCCTTGCTGAACCCAGTGCAGGGCTCAATCCAATGACCCTGAGATTCAAAACCAAGAGTCTATGCCACAGGTGCCCCCAGCAATGACCTAGAGGTCATTGGTGATCTCTAGGCTTGGGATTCAATGGAGAATCTTAAATCAACATCCGATCTCCATAGCAATGCTTTCCTTTTAAAGTTCTCTCTTGGAATTCTTGATGCAACTATCGGCTGATCCTCTTCTAATTTTTATGACAGCTCTTATTCAGTGCTTCTATTCACTGCTCAAATATTCATGTGTTCATGTTACCTAGTCTTCTGATGTTGAACACTTTCTCATTCATAACATGATCTATTATTATTTTACTTGTATACTGATATCCCCAAATATTTACCTCTAGCCCAGACAACTCTGCTATGCATCAGGCCTACCTTTCCACCTTCCTGTTAGTCTTTCCAAATGGATGCAAATTAAACCCAAAACGTCTAATTTTGAGCCCATCACCTACCCTCTCCATACCTGATTCCCCTCCTATTTATACATTTTTGACAGTATCATTTACCAACCACTTTCTAATCATCCAAGACAACATTTTGGAATGTACACTTTACTTGACTCTTTCCTTCTTCCCAGACCTATTTTATAACTGAGTTAAGTATTTTTTTACCTCCTAAATAGCCCTACAGTCTATTGTTTTGTCCCCATCCTTGTGCTCACTGTCATAGTTCTTAGTTTTTCCACACCTGCTTAACTGACCTCTCTGTCGCTTAATTTACCTGCCCAACCCCCCTCTCCCAGCCTTGATCTATTCCTCACTGCAGTCACTGGGGTTGTCCAGAGAATGCTAATTCCCTGAGCCATTGGGCTGTCCCCAGTCCCTCACTGCCCCTTTTCACCAGAATGCAGTTCAAATTTGTGAAGAGCTATGATGAGAGCTCCAATTTATTGAGCCTATGAATGATTCAGACACTGGGGAAACTTAACGTCATTGTGTATATTTCTTATAACCATGAAGTATTCCAACCCCACTACACAGAGAGGGAAACCACAAAAAAGGTAAATAACTTTCCTCAAGTTTCCCAGTGAGCTAATAATGTCGGAGATGGGATCTGAGCCCATGTCTCCCTAATTCCAAGTGTGTGTTCTGAATATTCTCAAATACTCTATCTGTAGTGAGGCTTTTGTTCTTTCTCAACTTATCTTTTTTCTCCTGCAGTCAACAAATCCTTACAACTCTTTCTACAATTCCCTATATGTACTTTTCTTGTTTCTATTACTTTTATCACTTCCTATCTTGCTCTCCTGAAAAAAAAATCTTGTTTTTCTGACAAGTGAACTTTGGCTGATCCCTTAAGACAACACAAATATAATTTTCTCTGACAAATCTCTCCTTTCTTGTGTAGAGTTAGATGTATCTTTCTTAGTATTCATATAATACCTTTGCTGCAGCACTGTTAAAGTGTAAATCACAAATACATCCTTTATATTATACATATATATGTATTCTTATTTATATTTACACATAGAATCTATGTATATGTTATGTATAAATATATACAATTACAAATATGTATGATATATATATCTATTCTATAGAATATATCTATTCTTTATACAGAAGTGAACTTACACATAGTTATATACTGATACTTATATTTCTCATATACATTGTATATATATATTATTTGTACCTTATATGTGCTTCTTATATGTATATTGTTTATGTGTGTATTTATAACTTATGGTTTTGACTCCCTTTCTTGTACAGGTAAGAGTGGGACTCTCTGAGAAATACACCTGGAGCCCAGAACAGTGTCTAATGTTGTTAGGCACCACCATATGCTTTTGCATGAAAAACTGAATAAGTGAATGAATCAAGTGCTCACCTCTTGTGAGTTAATTGTGCCTGGAGTTTAGCATTGAGTCTTGTGTTCACTGACTTCAGATTGAGAAGGACAGGAAGAAGGTTCTGGGAGAAGAGAGAAGTCTATAGAGAGACCATGACAGAGCTGTGGTTATTTTTCCTGTAAAGGAAGTCCTAGGGAGTTTCTCCGGAAATGAGAGATAATTGTTGGTGTTAGGGAGCAACAGGTGTTTCTCCGTTTTTTTTTTTTTTAATTTTTATTTTTTTTAACAGGTGTTTCTCCTTAAAAAAAAACAACAAACAAACAAAAACCAAAAAAACACTACAAATTCCCATCTCCCTAAAGTGATTCCCGTTCCCATCTTGACCTGAAAAGGCCCAGGTCAGACAGCTTACTGCACCTCCAACCCCCAGCCCAGCCTACTCAAAAGAACTGGCAGGACAGAACAAAAGGAAACAGATAAGCCCCTCTTGGTTTCTGTACCAGCTCCATGCAGCCAGATGGAGAGGCAGCCATTTGTTTCCCCTGAGACCAAGCCCTGCCCTCTTCCAGGGTAAAGAGAAACTGGAGCCCCACCTTTGGAGTGGGCCAAATCTTTCCATCTGGGGTGAGCACTCAGAGGCCCAAGGCTTCCACCCCAGTCTGGCCTTGGCTTCCAGCCTGCATCCCTTTGCTGGGGAGGAGGAAGTCTGCTTTGTCTTATGTGGAAGGGGTAACATCAGAGCCATCTCCAACCCAAAGCAGAATCATGTCTCTGATAAAGGTTTTGCAGTGACTAAAGTTTTTAAAGCTCCAGATGGAAACAAACAAACAAACAAACAAACACACCAGGAAGTCCATTTGTCAGCACACAGTCATGGCTAATGAAAATATAACTACAGTATTCATGGCAGAGATACAGCAGAGCCCTGAAGAGGAAATTCCTGAAAAGAGAGATTTTTCACTAAGCAATGAGCAAGTAGATCTCTCTACCTCACCTTTGTGTCCTAAATATTTTTATTTCACTTTAATATCTGCTATTAAAAAAATGAATTAGTGGTAGAGGTTACTGTTTCTTATGAGTAGGAAAATACACAGAAGGACTTAGACTTCAGTTTTGAAGATAACCACATTTTTGAACCAAAGAGCATTTCCACAATGGTCAAACTCCTGTGTAAACATGCCTCTTGTGACCAGGGTAGAAGAGGACTTTGGAAGGGTGGATGGCATATCCTGGATACCAAGGAAGCCACAGGGCTGTCTGTATTAATAGAAGACACTGGGGGCAGGATCCTCCCTGCTATATTCACTGGTCTGGCACAAAATGCAATTAATATGGGGGTTGAAGAAATGAATGGTGCTTGGTTAATAAGAAGATGACGGAAGGCTGGGTATACCAGACAGCCTGGCAAAGAGGAGTCTATGGAGACCAGAGGGTTTATGGTATCCATGACTTCCAGACATAATCCAAGAAGAGCCTGACCTGGGCATGTCAGCCCTGGTCCAAGGAGCCAGGCAGCTGAATATTATAGATGGTGTCTCTTCTCCTTCAGGGAGAGCAGTCCCTGTTCCTTTTCTTGGCTCTGGTTCTTTGAAAAGACTTTAAGAGTGTCAGAAGTGGAAAAGTTTCTGTGGGACCATGAAGTCCAAGACCTCATTTTGCAGTGAAAAAAACTAAGTAAGGCCCAGTGTAGGGAATATACTTGCCTCAGGTCATTCAAGGATTTAGTGCAGGAGCTGGAATTAGACCTTAGACCAGCTTCTACCAGGGCTACTTCTTTCCTGGACAGCTGTGCATCCCTTTCTCCCTGCTTTCTTTCTCTCTTCCCATATGACCTCCTAGTCCTCACCCCTGAAACCCTGACACAAGACAGAAATAGAGACTTACCAGCAGCTGCTAATTTTAAAAAGAGTGAAGCTCAGATGATCTGTACTGGAAAAGGAAACAGGTAGGTAGGATGGCACCAGGGTTAGTGAGAGGTGTCAGGCTGTGCTGCCAGGGAAGGATTTATTCTCCTTTTTCCTCTGTGCATGTGAAATACCATGGCAGCAGCTGGGAGAAGCTGAGGACAAACAAGGAGTCCCCAGGGCTGGGAACCCTGTGGGCAGGAGCTGTCATTACTCCCCTCCCCTCTGCAGCCCTCTCTCTTTTACCTCAGGCTGAAAAGCCCTAATTTTATAGGATTTAATCCAGGCTTCAGCTGCTGACAGATCTCTACTGCAGGAAAAGAAAAGTAGTTTGGCTTCATCCTATTTTCCTGCTACCTTATTCTCTCCCTTTGTTCATTAGGATGGACCCACAATTTGCCAGAGAGGCTGGATGTGGTATATGAAGATTAGGCACATAAATCCCAGATTAGTTTACATCACTCATCTTCCTAGAACCACCAGAGCCATCACCGCCCCAACATCCTCCCACTCTTGCACTAATTTTCAGGCTTACATATCTGTTTCCTTGTATAAGATCTTTCATTCACTCTTTGTCTCTGCCAGTCACTGCACTGTTTGAGCCTAGAGATTGGCCCAGTGAAATACCTTCCATATATACACCTGTCCCAAATACATGTTCTAGCCAGTTTCTCAGGCTTTCCCAAGCCTCTGCACTCAACTCTGGACGTGTGGGATGCCACTTCAACCAGCCCTAAAATAAGCAGCCCTTCCCCAACATTTTCTCTCTTCTTTCCTTACTCTCACTTCTGGTAGTGAATACCATCATCTTTCAGAAAAACCAATGTGTATCTCTTCCTCAGTCTATGTTACAAAATCTAAATTGATTGTTGTGATCAGGTCATATGCACACTTCTCTTTCCTCTGAACACACACACACACATACACAGACTTAGAGATTGATATGAGCAAGATATTATAATAATATAATCATAAACCAGGGATGGTTGATCAGAATTGTGTGAAGCAGAACCCCTGAAATGGGACAAACAGATCCAAAGTGAAGACAGAGGCCCATGGAGTTTATGATATGCCAACGTGATCAGAACACACCTAGATAGAAGATCTGTTTACCTTAGATCAGGTAAATAACAAGTGGTTATGGACAGACTGTAGGCAGGCAGAGTTCAGGTGACAAGACAGGATGCAAAGAACAGGTCATCTTTCAAAATGTAGTTGAAAGAGTTGTTGAAAGTTGAAAAAGAGTTCAGTCTCAGGCAACAAAAGGAAAGAGTTGAAAATCCTCATTTAGATTTGTAGGAGAGGAAATCCTTACTGGAAAAATTTGAGAATATTCTGTCTTTATTGAGAATATAATTTTGGCTGTGTCCTAGAGGGAGCCTGGTTAGGGAACAATGCTGCTGTTCCTACCATCAACAACCTTTGCTATTGTTTGGGGGCATCTATCATAAATGAGATGATATAACAATTGTCATATGGGTAATCAAAGAGATGAACATGGTAATTATGTGAGTTTGGGTGGGTAGGAACTAGCCCACCTGGGAGACCCAGGGAAGCCCTCAAATTGATCTAGGAAGACGAAGTAAGAATTAATCATGAGATGGGGCTTTATAGAAAGGGATTTCCAAGAAGAAGTAGTATAAGGTAGGGCACAGAGGTGAAGATATTTTTCTGAGAACTACAAAATTCTCCAATATGCAAATATAAAATTTGAGAGAGATCATACTATGGAATGAGAGTAGATGTAGGTAGAGGTAAGACTCTGAAAGACTATACATATTGATGATTGAGTTTGAGAGGACAAGGAATAACCTTATTATATTTTTAATAAAATACACTATTAGCAAAATGTAGAAAATACTTAAAATCTGCACTGGAAACAGACATTGTTTGGTGTATGGAGCTAGGTGAGATTATTTAACTCAGAGCTTTTCATATGACTAAATAATACTATGTAACAGATAACCTGCCATTTGTCTGGAGATATTTGCAAGGCAAATTTTTGGCCTTATATTTTTTACTAGCATCTATTTCTCTGAATTTTATAATAATTTAAGGAATAGTGCCCAAGAAATTGCCATTTTAAAAAATACAAAATGTTCTTAGATCTTTTTTCTTTCTTATTTCCCTCAATGATCTTTAAATTTATTTTATCACAAAATCATCTTTTTTAAAATTTTATTTATTTATTTGACAGAGAGAGACACAGTGAGAGAGGGAACACAAGCAGGGGGAGTTGGAGAGGGAGAAATGGGCTTCCCACAGAGCAGGAAACCCGATGTGAGACTTGATCCCAGGACACTGGGATCATGACCTGAGCTGAAGGCAGACGCTTAACGACTGAGCCACCCAGGGACCCTAATTTTTTTTTTTTTAAGTAAGCTCTACAATCAACATGGGGCTTGAATTCATGACCCTGAGATCAAGAGTCACAAACTCTGTGGCCTGAGTCGGCTGGGCATCCCCAAAGCAATCTATTTGAATGAAGATTGAAATTACATTAAACATTCTCATCCATTTTCATTTGCTATGCATCTATTAAGTGCCTACTCTGAAAAACCCTGAGCAAGGTCTTACAGATGCACAAAGAGATATGACATAGTGTTGCCTTTATGAAGCATATATCTGAAAACAGACTGTTAAACAGAGTTTACCAAACAGTAAGACTAGCCTAGGTTTGGAAGGCAGAATTTTTTCTGAAAGTTGTGGCAGATAACAACGAAGGAATAGTCCTTGGGCATTTCTGTCCCCTTGGGTAATGATGGTGTAGGGGGCAAAATTTGCCACCCCAAAATGTGTCTTTGGGATATGAATTATTTAGGCTGATTATTTTTAAGAAACAGAAGACTCAAGAAGTTTTTCTTTTTGCCTGCCTAAAAGAATTTAGATAGAGCACCTATTCTAGGAAGAGAGCTATTAACAGTAGGTAACTACAGTGTAACATGAACTCAGTGCTATAGGCAAGGAGGAACCTAGCAAGGTCTGTTTGTTAAAATTCCTCTCTGTGTTCCATCATTTCCTTAAGGCCTCACAAACATTTTTTGACCAAATATTTACTCTTTTCATCATCTTGCAAATTATCTTTCTCTCCTTTAAAGTCCCAGATCCCTACCCACTTCTCCTTAGTTCTGAAAGGCAAATAAGCCTCAATTGCTTGGCTGTCTGTAGACCTATTATGCTTATGGAACCCCCATTTATATGTAATTAAATTTGATTTTCTACTGTCTCATGATTAATTAATGATTAATCTGTTTCTTGTCAATTTAATTATTAGACTAGCCTGAAGAATCTCAAAGGGTAGAATAAAATTTTTCACCTCCCCAACAATGAATTCTTGTGACTATAAAGTGAAGTGAATATAGATGGGTGATGATTAGGGAGGTGGTGTATCCATATGTTGGTGTGAATCATTCATGCCCTAACCTTGAATGTATTAGAATCCATTACTAAAGTATCTAAATGCATTACTAAAAGTATTAGTGTAAGAGTGTGCCTATTTATGTATGCACTAATAATGGCGTTTAATGCATTATTTTCACATGTACCTGTGAAAATTGTTTTCACATGTGCCTATGTGTGTATGTGTGTACATATGTGAGAAAGACATAGAGAGACAAAGATATTTTGTCTATGGTGATGTGTGTGTGTGATAATATGACTGTTTTAGCTCACGCCCTATGCATAAGAACAACTGAGCCTACTCTGTATCAGAGATTGAGAAAAGCTGTGGGGAAGACAGGGATATATTGGATCCTAGCATGCTTTTCAAGGTCCCCATATAAGTTATATTCAAGGGGGCTTCGACCCAGTATCCTTATATAACCAACAGTCAGGCTTAGTAGGGTAAGAGATTACTGTAGAACAGTCAGGTCAATATGTGTATTGTGGTTTTTCAATATAACCACCAGGGGGAGCCTTCAACTTGAAAATGGGCTTAAATTCAAACCCTCTTCTATTTCCTGCAGGTTAAGGAAGTAGAACTTCCAGCTTCATCTTCCCACAGCCTCTTTATCTCCCACACAGCTCTGAAAGAATGCCAGCTTGTGCATTCCTCCTCTGAAGATGACCCTCTCTGTTTCATGCGTACAGACAGCAGACATATCCACACTCTATAACCCACATAAAATCCTGAAACTGATGGAGACATATTTTTCTCTACTTTCTCATATAGTAAAGATAACCTCATAAGTTGCAGATGTTTCTGTGTGCTTTAGTACTGGTCATATTGATCAAGGTTTGAATTCCCAGTCGGACCAGACACAGAGCTAAAAGAAATGCTTCCTCAAGGTTTTCAGTTTCTCTAGACTCAGACTCAGTTTGGCCAGTGGGGGAGGTGGCGGAGGGTTGTCTGTGTTGCAGAAGATGGCTGTAGCCTTAAGCAGAATTTGCAGCTCCAAAATATGCCTCTTTGGCATAAGGATGATTTTAAGGCTAATTATTTTTAAGAAATAGGGAGACTGAGGAGAAGCTCTGAAAACCAACCAAGTATAGGTTGTCTTTTTATAAGAGATATTTACATTTGAAAGAAAAGTCTCCATTTGTAAGGATGTCTCCCTGTGTGTACCAGGAAGTGGAGAATGGCTAAATCTCTAGAAATTTATCAATGGAGAAGGAAAAGACCTACACCTATATTATAAAATTACCCTTGATGACTGTACTTTTTCAGTAGCTTCCCATAACTGGGCTCCCACCACCCCCCACCACATCTTTTGTCTTTAACTGGATCTGGGATTTAAAGTGGTGTCTTGTGCCATTTTGGAGAGTTACTCAGTTGTCCTGAAACCTGCCATATATACAGGAGGTGTGCATGTTATTAAACTTGTTTTTCTTGGGTTAATCTGCCTTTTACTATGGGAAGAGGGGGTTGGTCCCAGTCTTGAACTTTTAAGGATAGAAAAAAAACTACTCCCCCTCCCCACCCCAGAAAGCTCAGCACACTTTTTTCTGATCCAAGTTTCTAGTGATCCTGGTGAGCCCAGGCCTTCCTAGATGAACTCCATTTTATGGTATGTTATCAATAGGGATCTTTCAGGCTGGAAAGACCTACACATGTTGGGATTATCAAAGGGATCCTCTAGCTTGGCCATTAAGAAAGTTTCATGTTGGAATTTATTTTGTCTACTCCCCTCCTTTCTGGATGCCTGCGTCCATGTAAGCATACAAAGTCTGGAATGGGAATGTTTCCATAGAGAAAGACTCCACATCTTCCCATGGCAATCCTTTTATCAAGCTCTTCTTTCCTTATATCCTGCTTCTCCCCTGTCATTCTAAAGATGAAACAATTTTCATCCTCATTGAAAATTTTAAAAAGTAAATTCCCTAAGGAAATATTGAAAAACAAAAATAAAACTGGTGGCATCTCATTACCTGATTTCAAGCTTTACTACAAAGCTGTGGTCACCAAGACAGCATGGTACTGGCATCAAAACAGACACATAGACCAATGGAACAGAGTAGAGAGCCCAGATATGGACCCTCAACTCTATGGTCAAATAATTTTCGACAAAGCAGGAAAAAA
>PISX010034431.1:0-13999 GCA_004024625.1 Mellivora capensis
CCCCCCCACACAAAAAAAACACATGCCACTTTTTATTACAATTAATTAACTTCCTATTTTGTTTTTCTGCACATATAAATATAACATGACTTTGAAGTCAAGATTAGGAGATTATACATATATATTATTTATATTTATATATGTATAAATATATATTATAAATATATGTGTGTATGATATGTATAAATATATATAAATATATAAATGTATAAATATATAATATGTATGTATATATGTATGTATAAATGTATATATGTATATGTATAATACATTTATACATATATATGTATATAATATATATATATATTAGGGTGATTAAGAAACTAATCCAAGCTTAAAGAGAGAAAGAATATTTCGGGGGCGCCTAGGTGGCTCAGTGGGTTAAAGCCTCTGCCTTCGGCTCAGGTCGTGATCCCAGAGTCCTGGGATCGAGCCCCGCATCAGGTTCTCTGCACTTCCAAGAGAACTGCTTCCTCCTCTCTCTGCCTACTTGTGATCTCTGTCTAATGAATAAATAAAATCTTAAAAAAAAAAGAATATTTCGGATCTGTTCTCTAAATAACCATTGACTAATATTGGTACTGAGCTGCATTGTGCAATATTTGGTAGCCACTAGCAATATGTGGCTATTTACATTTAAATGAGTTGAAAGTAAATAAAATTTGGAATTCAGTTCTTCATTTGCATTAGCCACATTTCAAATGCTCAGTAGCCACCCATGGCTAGTGGCTACTATCCTGGATGGCCCTGTACCAGAATTTCCAGCATTATAAAAAGTTCAGTGGGTGGGGCACCTGGGTGGCTCAGTGGGTTAAGCCTCTGCCTTCTGCTCAGGTCATGATCTCAGGGTCCTGGGATCTTCATCGGGCTCTGCGCTCAGCAGGGAGCCTGCTTCTTCCTTTCTCTCTGCCTGCCTCTCTGCCTACTTGTGATCTCTTTCTCTCTGTCAAATAAATAAATAAAATCTTAAAAAAAATAAAAAGTTCAGTGGGACAGTGCTGGAAAGAAGCAATAGCATAAGAAAGGATTTCACGGATGAAACAAAATAAGCCAGAACGAACGGCAAGGTCTATAATTATTTTAATCCTATTTCATACTTTCTTCTTGACAATATTCACATTTATATTTTTTCTTTATAATGTTTTATGTGTATATATTTCTAAATAAAAAATAATTATAACTAAATTTCAGTACTTAATGCATTCCAGGAATTGTGCTAAGTGCTTCATCTGAATTAACTCATTTAATCCTTAGGACAATACTATGTTTGTTGTGGGAAATTTAGAAAACAAAAAAGAGAAAGAGAAAACCAACCTTAATCCCCAAACCCAGAGATAGATAATTGTTGTTGACATTTCTAGTGGATGCTGTAGTGATTTTTTTTTTTTTTTTCTGTAGTGATTTCTAGTGGATGATGTAGTGAGCTGCCTAGACCCCAAGATACAGTGGCCAGGAGTCTTGGCTGCTGACAACTCACACTTGCATTTCTCTCCAAAACTGCCTTCTGTGAAGGAAACTGCCTCATCCTACGTCATGTTCACTCCCTTGGGGCAGCTGAAATCCAATGACTGGTCAGTTGTGGAGGTGCAAGGCACAGTCCCTCAACTGTAACAATCTGGCACATTCAGCCTTGGAATTTCCCAAGGGACCAGTTAAAGCCACTTGTGGCAAGTGCCCTGCAGTTCACCTTCCCCTGCCCAGTCCTGCTTCCCTCACAGACCCTGCTCCTGAGAATGGTCTTGAGTAAACCACCTAGGTGCAAATCCCTGCCTCACAGTCTATTCCCTAGAAAACCCAGCCTCAGTCAATATTTTCAGAAGGTGAGTTCTAGTTTTTTTTTTTATTTTTGCAGATCTCTGTTTAAGTTTGTTTTTTTTTTTTTTTAAAGATTTTATTTATTTGACAGAGAGATAGAGGGCACAAGTAAGCAGAGCAGCAGGCAGAGGGAGAGAGAAGCAGGCTCTCTGCTGAGCAGGAAGCTGGATGTGGGGCTCAATCCCAGGACCCTGGAACCATGACCCGAGCTGAAGAAAGCTGCTTAACCAACTGAGCCACCCAGGCGCCCTCTGTTTAAGTTTTTAATATCTGTCTAAATTTTACCCCAACAAATTTGATGTTTTCTTATTTATTGTTTTTATGTTAATTTTCCGGTTCATAAGATTTTATGAATAATTTTGCACACACCTAAGTATTTTTCTGTACTACAATTTTTCTTAAGTTTTATTTATTTAATCTCTATACAAAGTGGGGCTCAAACTCACAACCCCAAGATCAAGAGTCACAGGCTCTTCTGACTGAGCAGTCCAGGCAACCCTGTACCACAATTTTTAACAGCCATCTGGAATTCATTTGGCATATCATAGTCAGTTAATCTTGTATTCTCAGATATTTTGGTGTTTCCTGGTTTTTACTGTGGCAGACCCTAGATCTCAGCAGGCCAACACCCATTCCCAATTTTCCTCCTACTCACCTGCCTGTAGGATAGGAAAACCAAATATTCCCATATAGTTTGTTTTCCTCATCTTACTTACTACTAGGGCTAGTATCAGTTCTAATCATCAGGAAGTAAGGTGTAGATTACTGAGGTTCAGGGGGAAGTTCCAGGAAAGGGAGGCATACATATATTGCCTTCCAAATAAAATGGGATAGCCCAAACTGGTACCATTTCTTGCCTGTTCTTTCTGCTTTGTGAGCAGTGAGATGTCTAGAGCTGTAGTAGCCAACTTTCATCCATGAGGGAAAAGTCAAGAAAATTCAAGGCTTTTGACCTTGAAAAAATTGAACATTTAAACCAATGCCAGCAATGACCTATGTTTGGATTTCTTGTTATGATGAGAAAGAAGCTTTTTTTTTAACCTACTTGTGTTTGGATTTCCTGTTACTTACAGCTGAAATCTTTTATAAACATCAATGTTCCTGACATTCATGATTAGAAGTAATGCAGTCATGAACATTGTGGGTAAATACTTGAAGAGCAACAACTTAATGTAAAAATCAGGAAGAGAATTAGGATCCTGCATTTACAACGTTTCTTCTGCTTGACCAGATGCAGCTCTGTCCTTAACTTGCCTACTTTCTTTTTGTGAAGACCAGAAAAATAGCATACATAGGCTTCCTAAATTTTTCCAAAAGACAGTAATATTTGGGAGAGGAAATAGACCTTCTATACATCAGAAAGTTATCTCTTCAAATAGGATATTTTAGCAAATACACTGAGCCATGGCTTTCACATCCACTAATACAGAATCAGCAAGGGTTTTTGGAGCAAGGATTGTGTGCATTTTAGACTAAGTCATGAATTAACTCTCCATACATTTGACTGGAAATCATTAGTTTCTCTAGAGTTAGGATATTTTATCCTCTCAGAATAAACATGGAGATTCAAAGAAGCTGAACTGAACTACCGTTTGAAGTGGAAAAGAGCAGTGTTGATTGCAAAATAGATACTGAAATTGTGTTTGATTTCTGTTTTCTAGTGGCAGGCACTAGACAATGCAAAACCTGAATCTGGTGAATCTGTTTCCATGACTCCCACTTACTCATGCAGTCTTGAGGCTGTTTCTAATTCTGCAGCCCGGCAAGCTCAAGTTGTCTGGTTCTGGTTCAAAGTAAAGGCATGGGGATGATTTTTTGGTATCGTAGTGAATCAGAGTATCTAAGACCAGAAGTGTCCCAAGTTAAAGATGTCCTGGCTCATTCCTATTAGTGTGCTTAGGATTAGTGTGCTTAGAATGGAAGAGAGCTCCAGGTCTGGCCAGACTGCTTGCAAGTTCTTCCAGACTGCACTGCCATTCGTGAGCACAGAATAAAACTGAACTTGCATAAGGAGCAGAGTGAAAAAGCAACCCAAGGATATCATATATCAAATAAGGTTGTAATATCCACATTATATAAAGAAGTCTTATGACACAGCAACAAAAAACATATATCCTGATTTTATTTTTTCCTTTTTCCTTTTTTAAGTTTTAGGTAGGCTCCACACCCAGCGTGGGGCTTAAACTCATGACCTTAAGATCAAGAATGATATACTCTACCAACTGAGCCAGCCAGGCACACATATATCCCAATTTCACAATGGGCAACAAACATATACAAATGGGCAACTAGCGTATGAAAAATGTTCAGTGTCACCGATAAAAACCACAGTGAAATGTCATCTTGTACTCATTAGGATAGCTCCGAACAAAAAGCTAGAAAATAACAAGTGTTATAAAGGATATGGAGAAACTAGAATCCTTTTGCACTGCTGGTAGGAATATAAAGTAGTGTATCCCCTATGGAAAACAGTGTGGTGGTTCTTCAGAAAGTTAAGAATTAGAATTACCATATGACCCAGCAATCCCACTTCTGGGTGTATATCCAAAAGAATTGAAAGCAAGATCTTAAAGAGATATTTACCCATTTATAACAGCACTATTCACAATAGCCAAGAGGTGGGAGCAACCCAGATATCCACAAACAGGAATGGATAAACAAAATGTGTCATATCCATACAATGGAATATTATTCAGCCTTAGAAAGGAAGGAAGGAAGGAAATCCTATCACATGCTACAGCGTAGATTTTGAGGACATCATGTTAGGTGACACGAGCTAGTCACAAAAAATCAAATCCCGTGTGATTCCACTTACACGAGGTATCCAGAATAGTCAGATTTATAGGGACAGAGAATAGAATGGTGGTTGCCAGGGGCCAGGAGAGGAGGAGAAGGGGAGAAGAATGGGGACTGACTATTTAAGAAGTGTAGAGTTTCAATTTTGCAAAATGGGGAATGTCTGGAGGCAGCTGCACAGCAATGTGAATACACTTAGCACAGAGGAGGGGAAGGGAGGGGAAGCGAAGATCATGAGTGGCCCACAACACTTAACATATTTACTATCTTGGCCCACTACAGAAATTTACTAACCCCTGCAAGCTCTATTATTCGTGGCCCGTTGTACATTTTCGTGTTTTGTTGATATGTTAGGTGCAAGAAGTGGGAACCACTCGCACCATTTTAAGCAAAAAGGGATTTAATACAGGAAATCAGGAGCTTATCAAATCATTGGATAGGGTGGTTGGGTCCCTTACGGGGTCTCCAGGAATGATTCCCAGGACAAGACTGCTGTTCTGGCCTACCGGGGGGAGCTGCTTCCTCAGCAGTAAGCAGAAAGGTGGTGATCAGTGGACTCCACTGGTGCTGTAGAGTTCAAAGACATGCCCCTGTAGCTGTGATCCAAGGTCAGGAAGCCCTGCTGGCCCTGCGATGACCTCTCAACGCCTAGGGAGTTAGTACCTGGACACTGAAATAATGGCTACAGGAAAGCCTGATGGGTCCACAGGTGAGTTTGCAGCAGAAACAAAGCGCTTGGCTCCAGCCTTGGGTCCACCTTTCGAGTGCTTCTCATTGGCTAAAGCAGAACCCTCACTGCAGGGAGATGGGGAAAATGTGCTTTTCCCTTCTTTAACCCCTGCAGGATCCAGAGGCACACCTAGAGGTTTGGAATGGATGCTGAGAACTAGTTCAGAGCAACCATCGCAGCTGGTTGGTGGCTTCAGGCTCGTTCCAACTCTTCTCATCTTTAGCCAACTTCTTATTCTTTTATTTGAGAAATCTTCTCTGACACTCCCTTCGCTACCTCCACCATTACCAGATAGGATGCCATCCTGCAAGCTGCCGTAGCTCTAAGCTCTGGCTCTGCTCCATCTGTGCCGCTCCATATTGGAACAGCCTACTTTCTTCCTCTACTAGATTGCAAGCTTCTTGAAAGCACAAACTCAGTCTTACTCATTATTGTGTAAGTAATTGGTGTATACTTGTTGAGAGTAATAGTTTCTGTGTTATAACATTGCAAATAGCATCTCTTCTGTTTTTGTCGTTCCATCTTCCTGTGTGCTGATATCTGTATACAGGGAAAGCTCAGTACTTGTTAACTTTCTGGCTTTCATTTAGGCTAAGCAAAGAGAAATTTCACCAATGCTCTATGTGTCTGTATTCTTCTTTTTTTTTTTTAAGATTTTTAAAATTTATTTGACACAGGAGAGATCACAAGTAGGCAGAGAGGCAGGCAAAGAGAAAGGGGGAAGCAGGCTCCCTGCTGAGCGGAGAGCCCGATGCAGGGCTCAATCCCAGGACCCTGAGATCATGACCTGAGCCGAAGGCAGAGGCTTAACCTGCTGAGCCACCCAGGCGCCCCTGTCTATATTCTTAATTGACTCAGTGTACTTATATAGGTTAATGAGTACTATGGAACAGCTAATATTTGAACAGTTGCAGCATATGTGTTTAAGTATATACCTGAAGTACATGTCCTATTAGGTAGACACTATTTTTATTCCCATTTTATAGATTAAGAAACTATGGCTTAGGTAAAGTAAGTAGGTTATTTACATTTACACCAAGTAACAGAACTGGGACTCACATCAGGGTCTGGCTAATACCAGAAACTGTGCTCTTAGCCATGATGATGATGGTGATGATGAGATGACGATTATTTTAACAGTGACAGCTGATGGTCCCAGACATTGTGGTAGGCATTTAAAATTTTTATTTATTTGTTTTTAGATAGAGAGAGAGAGCGAGCAAGTGTGAGTGCGGGGAGAGGCAGAGGGAAAGAATCTCAAGCAGACTCCACCAAGCGCAGAGTTTGTTGCAAGGCTCAGTCCCACGACCCTGAGATCATGACCTGAGCTGAAATCAGGAGTCGGACACTCACCTGAATGAGCCACCTTGGCACCTCTGTGTTAGGCATTTTACATGAGTTATCTTAAGCACTATATTTCCTTGCATAGAATTGATGCTTACTAGTTGTTGCATGTGGTGAGGTAGACAAACCTCTTCATATCTGTGGGCTCTGTGCCACTAATTCATTGTGTGACTTCAGGCAAACTACAAGCCCTTCTGAGCTCCAGTTTTCTTTTCTGCAAATCAGTGAATGATTTTTAAAACACTTCTAGTTCTAAAATTCTAAAACTCTGAATCAATTCTACTTTGTTTTTCATCCCATAATTTTTACTTCTGTATAATAAGACTTTTCTCACTCTGAATTCTAAGTTCCTATTGGATCTTGATTTTGTTTTATTGTTTTCTCATATCTTCAAGGTACCTAGTCCAGTGCTCAGCATAAAACATAACAGCCTCATGGAAGTGTATATGGAGATACATAAATTGAGATCTTTCCAAAGGGAACTATCTATCTTCACAAGAAGCTGAACTTATTGTCCTTTGTTACCTTCCTTTGGAGACGCCATTCAACTGTAACTTGGGGCTACCTCAGAGATACCCGTAGTCAGCACCTTTGGAAACTTTTCTATAGTCAGAGATAAGATTCTTATCCTTAAAGCAAAGTTGTGGTCACGGCCTAAGCATCTCCTCCTGTGACCGAATATAGAAAGATTTCTTTTATGAAAATTGTGTTGGGTGCCTTATTCCTGGTCTGTGGATAATGCCAGATATGGTAGGGTGTTTTCAAAAGGGAGGCCATTTTTATTCTTTATTCTTTATCTTATCTCTTATAGGACTATCAGAAACTCACAAGTCATTCCATAGCTTTTCTGAATCTTCGAGGAATTACTTATTAGAAAATGAAGTAAAAAAACAAACAAACAAACAAACAAAAAAAACTAGAATTCTCCCAAACCTATGGATGGCTTATGCACAATGCAAAAATGATTCTGAAACTTTGACTTTACATCTGTCCTTCAGATAGTCTCAAGAAAAACAGTACCTTAAATATAGGTCAAATGAGAAAGTTTAAGCCAAAAAGCATGTGAACAGGGAAAAATAATAAGTGACTTTTAAAATAGTTCTTTTTAGCTGTTATTTTACATTCTAGGGGAAGGGCAAAATTCACTTCTTGGGTAAATGGAGTTTTTGCTTGAGAAAGAATTTAAAAGATTGGCCTTTTGGTGTGGTCGATTCATTTAGAAGGAGGTTTGACAATGAGAATTACATTGCTCAGAATAATAGAATTTCAGAGGTTGTACCTGAAGAGCTCAGGAAAGCGATGGAGAAGGAAGTCTGAGCAAAATGGCAGCAAGCAGGCCCTGAGAAGAAAAAAACAGAAATTCCTTGTGTTGAAAATGGCCAAAGAACTTTCAAGTACTTATATTTCCTGTCTTATGCTGTATTATACTACCTCCTGTTATTCCTCAGCTTTCAATAAAAGTCTGTAATAAACAATCCCGTGTGTATAATGGTGCTTGGGGAATAAATGAGAGGAGGGGACAATGGCACCGCTAGGATGAAGTGGGACACAGAGAAGACGGGAATCATGATCAAGGATTTTTTCCTTAACCTTGGGGAATATTCCTGATATTAGCAGATTGGAAGATTGGATGAACTTAGAAACTGGGGACACTTGAGGTCCTTGCAAACAATGCAGGAAGAATTGAAGCCTGATCCAGAGCAGGGGGACAGCTCCCAAATTGGGCAGGGTCAGCACAGATGGGTCCACGTGCTTTTGGCTTGGTTTTCTTCAAGGAAAGAATATAGAACAGAAAGGAAAGAAAGTCTCAGAGAATCCATAGAGAAAATTGGAGACCACCATTAAGAACCATTCATCGGAGTGGAGAAACTACATATTTAAAAATAGTAACAACTAGTAGAACTCTCTAACCAGTTCAGATGTGGATCTGTGCATTTCTTAGTAACTGTCACCATGGTAGCGAGGCAGTTTGACAAGGGCGCCTTCTTAGCACACAGGCCATACGAAGGGGAGAGATAATAGCTAATCATGTATGGTCTTGTACGCTCTTTATTTAACTGTGCGGATCATGTATTCCTATTAGCCTCTGACACGTCTCTCCCTAATAGGATCAAGCACAATGCTAGGAATCTAGTAGGCACTCCGACATATGCACTGATTGGCTGAATTAAAGGAAAGGTGTTTCTGCTATGTCTTCCTTTCCAAGAGTGTCAACTGGCCAGAAATTTGATTTTGTCTGGGGGATCAAAACTAGGCTGTTTCTTGACAGCGCTGGCCTGACATGGATTTCAGGTTGAGGGGGTGAAAGGACAGTGATTAGGTGTCCTCACTACTGAATTATTGGAAGATTAACACAGGAGTGCTAAGTAGGAAAGTGTAGGTAGAAATGTGAGGCCGTTCAAGGCCTGGAAGCGTTGTGTAGGACTTCCATGCAGCGCTGCTTCCTGAGTACAAAGACAACTTCGGCAGCGGTTCCTGTAGTGTTTAATATCAGGCCTGGGAGAATATCCCAGGAATTCCACCAGGACAAGGAATTCCACCATTCTGGCTTCAAACTGAGAAAGCTTTTTAAGCCCCTAACCCCACCTTACACCCAATTCACACTCACCCTGGGAAGTCTCATTACAGTCCCTTGAATTAATGATAATCTTTTACTATAGCCTTTTCTTTGATGCGTCTTACCTTTCATTTTCATTGTCATCTGTATAATTGCTCTGCATTTCGGTTACTTCCATTTCTATTCTTAACATTTCATTATTTCACATTTTCTTTTAAAAGTATTTAAATGTAGACACACCCTCTTTATTTTAATAGCCAGCATGTCCCTGTTTGCGGCTTTAAAATCTGAGTTCCTACAGTTTCAGCAGATCTTCAGTGAGTGCCTACCTTCAGTTTACAGATTGATATTCTAATCATGTTTGAGACTGAAATCAGCTGCAAGAATTTGTCTTTGGAATTCTTCAGCAGTAGCTTCCTGTGGACAAAACCCAAATGTGACCCGTTGGGTGGGTCAACCATGGAGGCATGATTATGCTACCACCCTCTCTGGGACAAACTGAGTAGGACCAACCTCCCAACCTCATGTGGAACAGTCACTATTCCCAGAAAGGAGCAGGTTAAATCCTTCCAAACCTGCTAAGGAATTTGACCTAGTTCCTTGAAACTAGGGTGTAACTTGAAAATATAATTGGTAGCAAATGCGTTTCTTTCTTCCTCAAAATTACTTTTGAACCCCTGTGAGACAGAGAAAAAGGCATTTCTCTTTACATAGATTCAGACCACCACTGTTGATAAACTGGACTAATTCCATATGAAACTTGGGGAGCAGACTAATAATGTGACTTCATTTTATCAAAGGAATGGTTAGACCTCTAGTTGTGAAAGTCAACAAATACACAGTTGATGGGCTTATAGCATCCAAGTCTCCTCTCAATTTTTTTGCCAATGTGTTTAGCACAATGCAAGACACAAGTACTCAGTGAATGTTTGTTGAATGAGTGAATGAATGAGTGAATGAATGAATGAAAAGCCCTTACTCCTGGGTGGCTCAGTCAGTAAAGCATGTGCCTTCGCCTCACATTATGATCCGCGTTCCTCGGATCCAGTCCCACATGGGGCTCCTTGCTCAGCAGGGAGTCTGCTTCTCCCTCTTCCTCTGCCTGTCCCTCCCCCTGCTTGTACTCTCTCTGTCTCTGTGCCAAATAAATAAAATCTTTAAAAAAATAAAATAAAAATATATAGATAGTAGTTTACACTCTGGCAAAATAGCTGTTCAGTTTGCCAAAAACCTCTCCTGCTTTCCCACTTCTGTACTTTGTTGTTCCTGTACCATGTGTTCTTCTCTCATATCCCAGACCATGAGAAAATGTTACTGTTTCTCATCTCAACTGCCACTTCCTTCATGAAATTTTACTGATTATTTCAGTAAGAGAAAAGCTTTTTCTCTTGATAACTCACAAAACTTCATACCTCCTGGTCATTTATTATCAACCACCTTATATTTCTGTGTCTAACTTCTTCCCTTTGCTATATAGTAAGCTTCTTGAAGGTGGACACAGGGTTGTCTTCTTCTTTACAGTGACTAGCACGAAGTTGATGCAGTGACTCGTTGCTGGAATAATTATAGTAGCCAGTTTTGCTAATGCTGAACTATGAACTCCAGCAATTTTTAAAATCATTTTTCTTAATAAAAATGTTGTTCTCATATATGAACATTATTTGAGCTCCAGAACTAGATTGGAAATGTATCTTTGTCAATGTTTTCTTTCTAGTTCATTCTGTAGGAGATTGAAGCATTCATTTAGACTCTTCCTTTGTGTTTTAAATGATCATGGACTTATTTGGTTCTTTTTTTTTTTAAGATTTTATTTATTTGACAGAGAGAGATCATAGGTAGGCAGAGAGGCAGGTAGAGAGAGAAGGGGAAGCAGGCTTGCTGCCGAGCAGAGAGCCCGATGCGGGGCTTGATACCAGGACCCTGAGACCATGACCCAAGGCGAAGGCAGAGGTTTAACCCACTGAGCCACCCAGGCGCCCCTTGTTTGGTTCTTTTAGTGACACCATTAACATCATTAAAATTCATATCTTGTGCTCCTCAAAGAAAATATTTTCTTTTTGCTTATATATATATTATATATATATATAATATATATATAATAAATTATATATAATATAAATTCTAAACTCCTCCATTCATTCCTTCGTTCTTGCCTACATTACTAAAAGGTGGCAGTTCATTCATTCATCCATTTGTGAATGAGACAAAGGTCTTCATAGAGTCTCAGGGCTGTGCTTTCTGTATAATAATAAACGTTTCTTTCTATAGATGACCTCTTCTTGACACATAATGGTAAAACCAAAGATTCTCTTTCTTTCTTTTTTTTTTTTTTTAGTTAGCCATTACCACCTGCAAGGCATGGTGAGAGAGAAAATGGAGCACAAATTATCTCAGAATTGAGCCTGGAAGTTATTTGAGAACCTAACCTCTTGAAAGCAGAAACCCTGCTATGTGCTTTAAATCCTAAAATTTTTAGCCTTCCTGAAGAAGGTTTGTAATATCTCATTTGGGAGATTCTAAGGACTTAAGCCAAAAGATACAAAGAAGTAGTTAAGATTGTTCTTTACAAAATTTGGGACAGTCTTTATTCTGACCAGTGCAGTCCTAGATTACAACTTTCCTAGGCTCCTAAAAGCATTATTCCTAAAATGAGTGCTCCTCCAGTCAAGCTTTCACCAGTTTTTCATTTTATTTTATTTTATTTTACTTATTTTTTAAAAGATTTTACTTTAAGTAATCTCTGCACCCAACATCAAGATCAAGAGTCACATGCTCCACCGACTGAGCCTGGGGGAGCCAGCCAGGCTCCCATTTAAAAAAAAAAAATTTTTTTTTTTAAGATTTTATTTATTTATTTGACAGAGAGAGAGAGAGATCACAAGTAGGCAGAGAGGCAGGCAGAGAGAGAGGGGGAAGCAGGCTCCCCTCTGAGCAGAGAACCCGATTCAGGGCTCGATCCCAGGACCCTGAGATCATGACCTGAGCTGAAGGCAGAGGCTCAACCCACCGAGCCACCCAGGTGCCCCATAAAAAAAAATTTTTTTAAGAAGAAAAATTTAGATTGAGGAATTTCAGCTAACTAGCCAGCTCTTCTAAAAGAAGAGAAATAGATAAAATGATTGTTTCCCTGGGAAGCTTGGCTGGGACCAAGTAAAGGTCTTCACAGCCTTGAGTCTATGCAAGAACCCCGTACTGGAAAGAACGTGAGTCTGAGTGTGTCTGAGCATGTGGGCTGAGTTCCTGGCTTTAATTACAAACCACCAGGTTGACGGGAGTTTCTCATTGCTTACATCACATGTCTCTAAGACATCTAGACCCCCTCACCAGCAAGTCCCATCAACAAAGGCCTGTCTGACTACAGTCATCTTCCAGCTCTTCTAAATTGAATTTTCCAAGTTCAAAGAGCTGAATCCCCTTGTAAGCTTCTGGGAGGAACCAGTTTATCTGGTCTCTACAGTGGAGGCTGACAAACTACCACCTGCAGGACCAAGGAGCCTGTAGCGTGTTAACATTTATTTTTAACAGCTTTATTGAGATAACATTCACATACCATACAATTCCTCCTTATACAGTGCATTTCATTGGTTCTTAGTATAATTTACTGAGTTGCGCTATCATCATGACAATTAATTTTGTAACATTGTCATCATACCTCCCCCCCAAATCCTACACCCATAAGCAGTCACTTCCCCTGTCCTCTCTAACTGTAATTATCACTAATCCTATCTTTTTCTTTATAGATCTTCCTATTCTGGCATTTCATGTAAATGAAATCATGAAACATGTGGCCCTTTAGGATGCGTTTCTTTCACTTGGCATATTTTCAGGATTCAGCACATCAATACTTCATTTCTTTTTATTACCAAATAATTTATTGAATGGATATTTCCACATTTTGGTTATGAGTAATGCTGCCATGAATTTTTGTGTATGATATTTTGTGTGGATATATGTTTTCATTTCTCTTGGGTATATACCTAGAAGTGGAATTTCTGGATCGTAGGGTAACTCTCTGTTTAACCTTTCAGACTGTTTTCCAAGGCTGCTGTGATGTTTTACATTCTCACCAGTAATGTGTGAGGGTTCCAATTTTGCCAAGAGTCGCTATTATCTTTTTATAAAGCCAACTAGGGGGTGAGAAGTGGTATCTCATTGTGGTTTTATTTTGCATCTCTCTATTCTGAAGCCAATTTTTTATAGTCTGAAAACTAAGAATGGTTTTTGCATTTTTTACGTGTTGAGAAGAATATTTCACGATACTTGAAAATTATCTGAAATTTAAATTCCAGTTTCTATAAATAGAGTTTTATTGGAATATAGCCACACCCACTCATTGTGTATTGTTTGTGGCTGCTTTTCTCCCTACAGTGGAGTTAAGTAGTCACAACAATGACTGTATGGCCTGCAAAGCCGAAAATATTTACTGTCTGACCATTTACAGAGAACATTTACAAACCCTGATATTCAGTATAGTTGGATGAGACCATCTGGGGAAAGAAGGAGGAAATGTGACTGCCTTGTGGAAATGAATTTTTTTTTTCTCTTTCTCTCTCTCCGTCCCCCCCCCCCCCTTCTTCCTTTCAAGTAGGCTCCACACCCAACATTGGGCTGAAAAACTCACAACCCTGAGATCAGGAGTCACATGCTTGACCAACTGAACCAACCAGGAACCCTGGATTTTTTTTATTCCTTAGTGAAAATAGAATGCAAGCTGGCAGAATAAGGAGAAAAATCAGGATATTTTGGAACTTAGGCAG
>PISX010034432.1:0-13991 GCA_004024625.1 Mellivora capensis
AGAATAAACATTGTTAAAATGTCTATACTACCTAGAGCAATCTATACTTTTAATGCCATTCCCATCAAAATTCCACTGGTATTTTTCAAAGAGCTGGAGCAAATAATCCTAAAATTTGTATGGAATCAGAAGAGACCCCGAATCGCTAAGGAAATATTGAAAAACAAAAATAAAACTGGTGGCATCTCATTACCTGAATATAATCACATCTTTATCCATTTAACAGTCAATGGACTTTGGGCTCTTTCTATAATTTTTCTCTATTAATAATGTTGCTATAAACATTGAGGTGTATGCATCCCTCTGAGTCAGTATTTTTATATCCTTTGGGTAAATACCTAGTAGTGCAATTGCTGTATTGTACATAGTCTTTTCTAACTTCTTGAGGAAATTCCATACTGTTTTCCAGAATGTCTGCATAAGTTTGCATTCCCACCAACAGTGTAAGAGTGTATCTTTTTCTCTTCATCCTGGCCAATATCTGCTGTTTCCTGTGTGATTGATTTTATCCATTCTGACAGATGTGAGGTCATATCTCATCGTAGTTTTGATTTGTGTTTCCCTGATGATGAGTGATATTAACATCTTTTCATGTGTCTGCTGTCCATGTGTATGTCTTTTTTAGCAGAATATCTTTTCATGTCTTTTGCTCATTTTTTCTTACTGAGTTTGTTTTATGGGTTTGAGTTGGTAAGTTCTTTATATATTTTGGATACTAACCTTATCAGTTATGTTATTTGAAAATATCTTCTCCCATTTTGAAAGTTTCCTTTTAGTTTTGTTGTTTCCTTCACTGTAAAGATGCTCTTTATCTTAATTAATTCCTAGTAGGAGATTTATCTAGTAAGAAGTTGCTTCAGCTGATATTAATGAGATTACTACTTGTCTTCTCCTCCAGGATTTTGCTGGTTTTCTGTCTCTCATTTAGATCTTTCATTCGCTTTGAATTTTGTGTGTGTGTGTGTGTGTGTGTGTGTGTGTGTTGTGTAAGCAAGTGATCCTTTTTCATTCTTTTGCATGTAGCTCTCCAGTTTTCCCAACACCATTTTTTGAAGAGACTGTCTTTTTTTCCCATGGATATTCTTTCCTGCTTTGTCAGTAATTAGTTGACCATATGATTGTGGGTCCATTTTTGGGTTTTCTGTTTTAAGCCATTGAACTATGTGTCTGTTTTTTGTGTCACACCATATCATCTTGATGATTACAACTTTGTAATATAACTTGAAGTATGGAATTGTGATGCTTCCAGCTTTGTTTTTCTTTTTCAAGATTGATTTGGCTAATCAGTATATTTTCTGGTTCCATACAAATTTTAGGATTGTTTGTTCTAGCTCTGTGTAAAATGCTGGTCATAATTTGAGAATGAATGCATTCAGCGTGTAGATTGCTTTGGGTATTACAGATGTTTTAACATATTTTTTCTTCCAATCCATGAGCATGGAATGTCTTTACATTTCTTTTTTTTATGATCATGTTCAATAGTACATCATTAGTTTTTGATGTAGTGTTCAACGATTCACCCATTGCATATAACACCCAGTGCTTATCACAACACATGCTCTCTTTAATACCCATCACCTGGCTACCCCATCCCCTTAACCCTCGCCCCCTTGACCATATGATGGTGGGAATGAAAGCTCTCTTTCCATTTCTTTAGGTCATCTTTAATTTATTCCATCAGTGTTTTATGGTTTTAAGAGTGCAGATATTTTACCTCTTCATTTAAAATTTTCCTAGGTATCTTATGGCTTATGCTGCAACTCTCAATGGGATTGATTCCTTGATTTCTCTTTATGCTGCTTCATTATTTGTGAATAAAACTGAAACAGATTTTTCTACATTGATGTTAGTATCCTGTCACTTAACTGAATTCCTGTATCAGTTCTAGCAATTTTTTATGTGTGTGGATTCTTTGGGTTTTCTATGTAGAGTTCTATGTCATCTGCAAATAGTGAAAGTTTGACTTCTCCCCTGCAGATTTGGATGCATTTTATTTATTTTTATTTTTATTTTTTTGCTGTCTGATTGCTGAGGTTACCTTTGATGATGATATTAACTATGGTTTTTCATATATGGCCTTTATGATATTGGGGTATGTGCCCTTAATCCCTACTTTCATGAGGGTTTTGATCATGGATGCATGTTATTACTTTCTCAAACACATTTTCTACAACTATTGAGATGATAGTATGGTTCTTATCCTTTCTTTTATTAATGTGTTGTGTCATATTCATTGATGTGCAAATACAGAATTACTCCTGAAGACCAGAAACATGTCCCACTTGATTGTGGTGATGATTCTTTTCATGTACTGCTGGATTCTATTTGCTAATATTTTGTTGAGAATTTTTGCATCCGTGTTCATCAGGAATATTGGCCTATAGTTCTCATTTTAGTGGTTTTGGAATCAGGGTAGTGCTGGCCTCTTAGAATGAGTTTGTAAGTTTTCCTTGCATTTGTATTTTCTGGAATAGTTTGTGAAGAATATGTATTAATTCTTTAAATGTTTGGTAGAATTTTCCTGTGTCCTGGACTTTTGCTTATGGGGAGGTTTTGATTATTGACTCAGTTCCCCTTGTAACTTAGAGACTTCTAGGTCTTGCTACCTTTAGGAATTTTTCTTTATATTTTACAAATTTTATGAAATCTCATGGTGTTTCTGTGCTTTTGTTGATTTTCATGAGATTTCTCTGTGCCTCCTGGATTTAGAATTTTCTTTCCTTCCCCAGATTAGGGATGTTTTCAGCTATAATTTCCTCAAATAAACATTCTGCCCCCTTTACGATGTCTTCTTCTTCTGGCATTCCCGTGAAATGAATGTTATTACACTGTATGGATTCACTGAGTTCCCTATTTCTACATCTGTGATCCAATATTTTTCTTTCCCTCCTATTTTCAGCTTCATTATTTTCCATAATTTTACCTTTTGTATAACTTATTAGTTCCTCTGATTCATCCACCTTGTGGTCATTGCATCCAGTTGGTTTTGAATCTCTGTTATTGTATTTTCATTTCAGCCTGACAAGTTTTTAGATCTTTTATCTCTGGAATAAGGAAATCCTTGGTGTCCTCTATGCTTTTCTGAAGTCCAGCTCATGTCCTCCTGATTGTTGTTTTAAATTCTGGATCAGGCATATTGGTTATATCTGTTTTGATTTGATTTCCGGGCATGACCTTTATTTGTTTTTTCTTTTTGGATGCATTCCTCCACCATGGCATTTTGTCTAGGACTCTGTCATCTTCTGTGTGATAACAAAGCCTGTTACATTTCATGGTCCTGAGAGTAGTGGGTTTATGAAGAAGAGGTGGTTTACTGTGAGGGCCTGGCACTTCAAAAAGTGTCTCTGATGTGTGCTGTGTGCACTCTGCTGCTCTCTTTTGGCTGGTTTTCTTCCAAGGTCAGTCCTCTGCTGAGTTTCTCCTTGCCTGTAGTGGATAGTGTTTGGACCTTGGCCAGAGTGTGGCAAGTTTTAACTAGGTGTGCTCTGGTCTGCTTGTTAAAAGAGAGCTGAAGGTTTGCAAATTCAATGGTCAGTAGACTTGGTGTGTATATGGGGTTTGTGGTAGTCTTCTGGGGGAGGGGCCCATTGTTCTAGTTCTCAGGCATACTTGGAGAAAAGGAGTAACAGTGAGCACAGGGGGCTGGGGCTTGGTGTAAGCAGGTTAGGCAGCTAGTGTTAGTTTGGTGCTGTTTGCTGAAACTGGTTTATGCTAGGGACAGGGAAAGGAAATGGATATTAAACAATGCTGTCTTAAGGAAACCAATGAATCAGAAGAAAACACAAGGCAATTTGGGCACTATTTAAATATGGTTGAAAACAAAGCCACAACTTAACAAAACTCATGGGATACTGCAAAAGCAGGGGCCAGGGAGAAGTTTGTATCTATGCAAGCTTACATTAAAAAGCAAGAAACGTCTCAAATTAATGACCTTAGTTATTTTACAACTTAAGGAAGTAGGAAAATAAGAAGAAAGCTAACACGAAACCAGCAGGAGAAAGGAAATAAAGACTAAAGCAGAGATAAATTAGAGAATAGAAAAACTAAGAAGAAAATGCTAGGATCATGTATGCAGAACATTCTAAAGCTTACACACACACACACACACACACACACACACACAAATTGAAACCACAAAGAACTAAGGAAAGTAACAGGATACAAAGTCAAGATACAGAAATTAGTAGTCTTTGTTTACGCTAACAATGAACAATCCTTAAAGGGAGCTAAGAAAACAGTTCCATTTATAGCAGCATTGAATAGAATGAAATACTTAACCAAGAAGATAAAGGATTTAAAATGAAAATGAAAAACTATTGCTGATAAAAACACAAAAGGCATAAATAAAGGGAAACATGCTTTATGTTCATGGATTGGAAGATTTACTGTCATTAAGATGTTAATACTACACAAAGTGATCTACAGATTCAACACAGTTCAAATCAAAATTCCAATAACTCCTTTTTTTGTGGGATACAAAAAAAATAATCCTAAAATTGATATGGAGACTCAAGGGACCCAGAACAGCCAAAACAATCTTGAAAAAGAGTAAAGCAGGAAGACTCATTCATACTTCCTGGTTACAAAACTTACTAGAAAGATATTGTAACCAAGAGAGTGTGGTGTTGTCATAAAGTTAAATAGAAAGTTCAATGGAAACATGAGAAACCAAGATATATTTTTGCATAAAATGGAGGATTGTCTTGGCTATGACACCAAAAACAAAGGCAACAAGCACCAAAGATAGGTAAGTGGGATAACATCAGATAAAATCTTCTTTAGGGGTTCTTGGGTGTTCAGTCAGTTAAGCATCTGCCTTGCACTCAGGTCATGATGTCAGGATCCTGGGATTGAGCCCTATCACTGTACTTCTGTGTGCACGCGCTCTCTCTCTTTCTCTCTCTGTGTCTCAAATAAAGAAATAAAAAAAATTTTAAGCTTCTTTTGAGGTAAGGAAACAATGAGCAAGGTGAAAAAGCAACCTACAGAATTGGCAGAAATGTTGGTAAGCCATATATCTGGTAAAAGTTTATTTCCAAAATATGTAAAGAGCACTTGAAGCTCAGTAGTAACAACATTATAAAACAAATAACTTTATTAAAAATGGGCAAAGGACCTGAATACACATTTCTCAAAGAAAACATGGAAGTGCTCAACATGTGTATGAAAAGATGCTCAATATCACTGATTATTAGGGAAATGCAAATGCAAATTGCAATGATATAACCTCCTGTCATGTCTGTTAAAATGGCAATTATCAAAAAGACAATAGGTAAGCACTGGTGAATTTGTAGAGAAAAAGGGAGGTGTTCTTCTACAGAGTTGGTCAGGTATATAAGGTTTCCTTTATTCAAGATGAATAAGTTCTGGGGATCCAGAGTACACCCATGTCACTATAGTTAAGAACACTTTATTTCAAATTTGCTAAGTGGGTTGATCTTAAATGTTCTCACTACAAAAACAAAGAAAAATAACTATATAAGGTGATAGATATTTTTATTAATTTGATTATGGCAATTATTTCACAATCTTTACACTTATGAAACCAAGTCATGTATCTTAAATATATGAAATTATTATTTTTAAATTATACCCTATAAGGATAGGGAAGAAAGAAAAAAAAACAACTTCTACTCAATTTCTTCTTTAGTTTTACCGAGGCTGAATCATAGTTTTAAGACATAGTTTTATGACAAACTTTCAATTGCCCAAGTTAGGTAGAGAATGATTGAAAGTCCTTGAAGTAGGCAATGGCAGATCTGTGCTCTCAAAGCTGCTTGTAGAAGTAATGTAGATGGTTAAATAGGGTGTATGTGAAAATGCTAGAAAATCGCTAGGAGCCCCTACAGTTCAGTAGTAGAGTTAAGTTAAAACCTAAAAACTGCCTTAAAAACCTAAAAACAGCCACCACCTTGTGTGCTGGCTGAGGGACAGGAATGGAGGTTATTATGGCTGTAGACTCTATTGCTTAGCATAGAATATGTGGAAATACTCTGAAGGTTTGCAACCAGAGAACATTTTTAGAAATATTTGAGTTCTTACTATGTATGCTGTACTGTAGTTAGCAAATAAGATAAAAGTGACGTGTATTTTTATTATTTATTTATTTATTTAACTTTATTTTATTCTTTAAAAATATTTTTTTTATTTCTTTTCAGCGTAACAGAATTCATTGTTTATGCACCACACCCAGTGATCCATGCAATGTGTGCCCTCCATAATACCCACCACCTGGCTTCCCCAACCTCCCACCCCTGCCCCTTCATAACCCTCAGATTGTTTTTCAGAGTCCATAGTCTCTCATGGTTCATTCTAGTAGAAGTTATGATTTATTGGTGAGCACAGGAATTAAAGGGAAAAATGTCTGACGAGTGTGATGATGGAGGATCTCTTGGAATTTATGAGAAGCTATATAAGGACAGCTGGCATTAATTTACTTTTTTTTTAAAGATTTTATTTATTTATTTGACAGACAGCGATCACAAGTAGGCAGAGAGGCAGGTGGAGAGAGAGGAGGAAGCAGGCTCCCTGCGGAGCAGAGAGCATCCTGCCAGGCAGAGAGGCTGAGGCGGGGCTTGATCCCAGGACCCTGAGATCATGACCTGACCAAAGGCAGAGGCTTTAACCCACCCAGGCGCCCCATTAATTGACTATTTACTGTGGCACAGGCACTGTTCTAGCCATTTTCCTTACACTTTATCGTTTAATCATCATAACACCTTAATGAAAAGGTTTTGTTGTGGTTTTTTTTGACCATGCCATTTTACAAAGACACAAAAAGAAGAAGATTAAGTAATTGTCCATCATATTATTTGTAAGACCAGAGGTAGGATTTGTACACACCCTCACTAACTGCAGAGCCCCATTTATTTTGTGTGTGTGTGTGATGGAAAGGAATAGATGACATCACTTACTGAAATGTTACAGAAGTCCCAGCAGAATAGTCAGGTACAAATTTCCAGTAGATGTTTAGAAGTAAAAACTTTAGGGATGCCTAATGAATCAGTCGCTTAAGTGTTCGATTTTGGCTCAAGTCATGACCTCAAGGTCCTGGGATTGAGCCCTCTGTTGTGCTCCTTGCTCAATGGGGAGTTTCTTTCTTCCTCTGCCACTACTTCTGCTCATGTGCACTCTCTCTCTCTCAAATAATAACTAAAATCTTAAAAAAAAAAAAAGTAAAAGCTTTAGAAGGAATATACGACATTGCAAATTGGAGATATCCCAGGAAAAAGACAATTGATGTGAGATTCTCTCTCTGGAAAATTTTCAGATAAAAAAAATAAAGACTCTTATTGGTACACTCTGTTATATAAATGCTTTCAGAGCAATTGCTTCTGTGATCCAAACCTCTAAAAGTAAATAAACTTTAATTTATATATTTTATAAAATAAATACAGGTATTTTCAGTTCATACAATAGTTCTGTATTTCATTTTTGAGAAATTCCATACAATTTTTATTGTAGATGTACTAGTTACTATCCAAACAGTGTACAAAAGATCTTTTCTCCACATCCACATCAACACTTGCTAACTCTTTTGATTTAATGCACAGTATTTTGAGTAGACTTAACAGCACTTTTTTCAACTTGAAAATTGAGAACAGTGTAAATATTCCTCAAGAAATTAAAAATAGAGCTTCCCTATGACCCTGCAATTGCACTACTGGGTATTTACCCCAAAGATACAGATGTAGTGAAAAGAAGGGCCATCTGTACCCCAGTGTTCATAGCAGGAATGGCCACAGTCGTGAAACTGTGGAAAAGAACCAAGATGTCCTTCAACGGATGAATGGATAAAGAAGATGTGGGTCCATATACACTATGGAGTATGAATACACAACTTTTGTAGCAACATGGACAGGACTGGAAGAGATTATGCTGAGTGAAATAAGTCAAGCAGAGAGAGTCAATTATCATATGGTTTCACTTATTTGTGGAGCATAACAAATAACATGGAGGACATGTGGAGATGGAGAGGAGAAGGGAGTTGAGGGAAATTGGAAGGGGAGGTGAACCATGAGAGACTATGGACTCTGAAAAACAACCTGAGGGGTTTTGAAGGGGCGGGGTGTGGGAGGTTAGGGGAGCCAGGTGGTGGGTATTGGGGAGGGCACGTATTGGATGGAGCACTGGGTGTGGTGCAAAAAACAATGAATACTGTTACGCTGAAAAGAAATGAAAAAAAAAAAAAAGATAACTAGAAACAAACAAACAAAC
The DNA here is from genome assembly GCA_004024625.1 of Mellivora capensis. Taxonomy (NCBI): domain Eukaryota; kingdom Metazoa; phylum Chordata; class Mammalia; order Carnivora; family Mustelidae; genus Mellivora; species Mellivora capensis. Next base: position 8,218 of record PISX010034432.1, read on the forward strand.
AAAAAACCCCTCACATTTACTTGGAAATTGCCTGGTATATTGAATGTACTTGATTTAAACAAATAAATTCTCATAATAAAAAGAAAATTAATTAATTAGTTCTTTTTATATTCCTACCATGCAAAAAATAGTAATTAAATTATGAGATGAAGGTACTAGCTAAATCTATGTTAGTAATCATCACAATATATCACAATATATAAGTACTAAGTCAGCATGTTGTAGACCTTAAACATGTACAATGCTATTTGTAATTATGTCTCAATACTTTGGGAAAAAAAGCAAACATAGTTACATTTCAGCAGAGGATGAGAAAATCCTATGTATGGGTTTGTATATTATAAACAAATTAATATACGAATGTTCATACAAAAAAAATAACCAAACACACACTACTTTGACAGGGTAAATAATAATACTAAGTTGTGTGTACCCATACTGTAAGATGTTTTCACAATAGAAAAAGGAAATAATAAAACTTTCCATTTAAAATAATAGTTTCATACAAAAATTGCCAACCTTATAATTAAAAACTGTACAATAAAAATCAATATACCTATGAGAGAGAAAAGAAAGAATTATTTACACATTAAGTCAAAAATTATTCTGTCTTAAAAAATAGGCCAAATATAACACTGAGAAAATATTTAAAGGAATTCTGTGTAATTGTATTCAGTCTGAAATTTAAGCCAAGTGATCTTGTATATTTTAGATACCTAATGAGATTGTTTTTTTTCATAATGAATCAAGTTTTCTTTGCTATTCTTCTTATATTTATGTCTTTTCTTTCTCATTAATGATATAAATTCAGTATGCAAGTGTATTTTTTTCACTTAATTCTTGCTATTTTATTTTAGGATGTGGTTTTCTTTAGCTTTTATACAATCATTTGATACATAAGTTTAAATTTATTTTATAGTTTTTGCACCACACCCAGTGCTCCATGCAATGCTTGCCTTCCATAATACCCACCACCTGGCACAAAAACTATGAATTCTGTTACACTGAAAAGAAATTTAAAAAATAAATACATAAAAATTTATTTTATAAATTAAAAAAAAAAGAAATAAAGTCTCCTGGAGGCAGAACCCTGGCAGAAAATTTTCCATTTAGGATATGGGAAGAAAGAGGGAAATAAACAGTATAATAGATTGCCCTTCAGAGATGAAGATGACACGGACATGGGAGTTCATTTTTTGGCTCCGTCTTGGGAGATGGACATTCCCCAGAGTGATGAAAAACCTTGAATAGATTTGGAGTCCCTAATCAACTAAAGACAGATGTGTGGTCTAGAGTGTAAATACAATCCTCTTATTTTGCTTTTCCCAGAATATATTCCCAGAATATAATCCCAAGGGGAAGATACTGAGCAAGCTTCTACTCTGTTTATAAGCAGGTGCATTATATCATTAAACTCATGTTCAGTCATCTGTATTTTATCAAGTGGCAAATGAGATAGAGACTATTTTCCTCTGATTCTTGAGAGAACTAAAAAGTCATAATCAGAAATTATGACCTGTAGTTTGGAAAGGTTTCTGGGGCATACCTGAAATTAAGTATATGAACATCCTTTTAGAACAAAGGGACCAAAGCCTCAGAACCTGAAATTGCCCTTCCAGGACATCAGGGGTAAAGACAATGATAAGGAAGTACTGGGATATTGTGATCTAAGGAGGGTGAGTTCTTGAATTTCATTTATGAATGTCCCTCTTGTGAGATGGAAATCCAGAGATCAATATTATGTAACGTTCTTTTTAGTTTTTGCAGTTCTGATATTTAAGTGAGAAGGAATTTGATCAAGGGGAAATCAGGGGATGTTAAGAGAGTTAAGGGGTGCAGGGGTACAATATCTCTGTCAGTAAGTTCCCTCTCTGTGGATGGAACTCTCACTCTTCTGGATTTATGGCTTTTATTATGTGACATGGGGCAGTAATGTAATCTGTCCTAGACTCTGGTCCCTTAGTTTTGGATTAAAAACAGTGTCCTTAATTCCTCCAACACCAAGTCTAATGTGCCTTAGAGACCAATACCAGGTTAGAGAATCTTTGCATCCAATTTTACTTGGTGAAGTAAGGAAAAAATGGTGAGTCCAGAGCAGGACAGTTGTGCTCTGATCCACCCTTCTTCTCCCTTCTTCCTTGGTTTTTCCAACAGTCCTATTTGCATGTGGCAGCACTGGACTTCCCCCTCTAGGCTAAATTATGGTTTCTTTGCTCTATTTAGCTTATAAACCTCTGATAAAGGGAAATTTAGTGTTTCTCAGTGTCATATTAGAGGTAAAGGCAGATTTTCTGGGTCCAGATTTGGTTAGTCTCAGATTCAGATACTCCCAGCATATATCCCCTTTTGTAGGACAAAATATTGTGGAGAAGAGCTGGATTTTCTCTAATTTAATCCTGTTTTCCCATGCTTACAGATCATCCTTGGAGAAGAATGAGTCCCACAAACTCCTCTTTTGTAAATGAATTCATTTTTTTTGGTTTAACAGACCTACCAGATCTTCAGCTTCCCCTGCTCTGCCTGTTTCTCGTCATGTACATGGTGACTGTGTTGGGAAATTTGGGCTTCATAATTCTAATCGGGCTGAATTCACATCTGCACACCCCCATGTACTTTTTCCTCTTCAATTTGTCCTTCATAGACCTCTGTTATTCTTCTGTGTTTACACCTAAAATGCTGATTAACTTCACATCAAAAAATAATATTATCTCCTATGGGGGTTGCATGACCCAGCTTTACTTTTTCTGTTTTTTTGTTGTTTCCGAATGTTATGTGCTGACATCAATGGCCTATGATCGCTATGTGGCCATCTGTAACCCACTCTTATATAATGTTGCCATGTCTCCTAAAGTATGTTCCAGCCTTATTCTTAGTTCATACTTGAAGGCATTTTTGGATGCCATGGCTCACACTGGATGCATGCTGAGACTGACCTTCTGTGATGCAAACATCATCAACCATTATTTGTGTGATATCTTCCCTCTGCTCCAGCTCTCCTGCAGCAGCACCTATGTGAATGAGCTGGTGGTTTTCATTGTGGTGGGCATCAATATCATTGTGCCCAGTATCATCATCTTTGTGTCTTATGGTTTCATCCTATCCAGCATCCTGCACATCAGCTCTAATGAGGGCAGGTCCAAAGCCTTCAGCACCTGCAGCTCCCACATAATTGCTGTTTCTCTGTTCTTTGGATCAGGTGCATTTATGTATCTTAAACCATCTTCTGCTGGGTCTATGGATGAGGGAAAAATCTCCTCTGTCTTTTACACCAATGTGGTTCCCTTGATGAACCCCTTCATTTACAGCTTGAGAAACAAAGACCTTAAACTTGCTCTGAGAAAAATCCAGAGTAGGAGAGTGATTTGATCGGGATTAATGTGTTTGCATGTAGTTATAGGACTGGTATATTCCGTTCCTTTCATCAAAATAGTTTAGGTGGTATTGATCATATCTATGCCTTTGTTATCATGGTGAAGGGAATTTGAATCACCTGCTAATTTATTTCCATTTTTTTTGGCTGGGTACAGTATACTTTGTTGTTGGTTCATCACAGGTCAGACTCCCCAACTCCACTCCCTACTTCAGGGTTCTGAGGAGGGAACTATGTAGAGGTTGGGAGATTCTCATTGTGTTGGGTGATGAGTTGGAGCACGGACTCCCCAACAGCTGAGGGCCTCTCTCTTCCTCTTTTTCTCATGGTGCTGGTAGTCAAGAAGGCTCTTACTCCTGGAGGCCAGGGGACCACATGACCCACCAACTGGGTTCTATAGCCAAATTCATTCTCATACCAGGAAATGATCTTCACACAAAGGTCATTGAGGATAATGCTAGCCTCAGTATGGATGGTCTACGAGTGAGCATCACTGTTAAAGTACTAGGAGATAATAAGGAGGATGTTGTCCATATATACTATGGAGTATTATGCCTCCATCAGAAAGGATGAATGCCCAACTTTTGTATCAACATGGACGGGACTGGAGAAGATTATGCTGAGTGAGATAAGTCAAACAGAGAGAGTCAATTATCATATGGTTTTCTTATTTGTAGAGCATAAGAAAAAACATGGAGGACATGGGGAGATGGAGAAGAGTAGTGAGTTGGGGGAAATTGGAGGAGTGGACAAACCATGAAAGACTGTGGACTCTGAAAAACAATCTGAGGGTTTTGGAGGGGCTGAGGGTGGGAGGTTGGGTGAGCCTGGTGGTGGGTATTATGGAGGGCACATATTGCATGGAGTACTGGGTGTGGTGCATAAACAATGAATTCTGGAACACTGAAAATAAATTTAAAAAAATAATAAAAATTAAAAAGAAAAAAAGAAGTACTAGGAGACAACCTGGTCTTCAGTGGCATCCAGATTGCCCTTGAGGGGGCCGTCTGATGCCTGCTTCATCAACTCCTTGATGTTTTCGTATTAGGCAGATTTTCAAGTTAGCAGTCCAGATCCATGACTGACACACTGGAGGTAGAGACATGGAAGGCCATGTCAATGAGCTTACACTCAGTCCAAGGATGACCTTTCCTACAGCCTTGGCACACTGGCAGAAGCAAGGATAATGTTCTTAGTAGCCCCTGAGGCATCGGCTTCCTGGAGGGGCTTTCTTGTGGGTGACAATGATGGCATGGACTGTGGTCATGTGTCCCTCAATGATGCCAGAGTTATCATGGATGACCTTGGCTAGAGAGGCCAAGCAGTTGGTGGTGCAGGAAGGATTGCTGACAATCTTGAGGGAGTTGTTATACTTCTCATGCTTCACACCCATCAGAAATATGAGAGCATCAGTGGGAAAGGCAGAGATAATGACCCTCTTGACCCCACCTTCAAGTATGCCCCAATGTTCTCTATGATGGCAAAGAACCCACTGGGCTCTATATCATACTTAGCATCAGCATCACCCCATTTGATGTGGGAAGGATCTTGCTTCTGGAAGATGGAGATGGGCTTTCCACTGATGACAAGTTTCCCATTGTCAGCCATGACTTTACCAGTTATTTGCCATGGGTGGAGTCAAACTGGAACATGTGGACTATATAGCTGAGACCAGTGAAGGGATCAATGATTGCAATTGCATCTACTTTGCTAGAAGTAAAAGCAGCCCTAGTGACTAGGTGCCCATATGTCCAAGTCCACTTACTCCAGCTTTTACCATCTTGTCTTTGGGATGCAGCTGGCACTGCACCAGAAGATGAGGCTGTGTTTCAGACGCGGAGGAGCAGAGAGCCCTATTTTTTGCAATTTTTTTGCAATTTTTTTCTTTTTTTTTTTAATTAATTTTTATTTTTTTTCAGCGTAACAGAATTCATAGTTTTACACCACACCCAGTGCTCCATGCAATGTGTGCCCTCCGTAATACCCACCACCTGGCTCCCCCAACCTCCCACCCCCCACCCCTTCAAAACCCTCAGGTTGTTTTTCAGAGTCCATAGTCTCTCATGGCTCATCTCCCCGCAATTTCCCTCAACTTCCTTCTCCTCTCCATCTCCCCATGTGCTCCAAGTTATTTGTTATGCTCCGCAAATAAGTGAAACCATATGATAATTGACTCTCTCTGCTTGACTTATTTCACTCAGCATCATCTCTTCCAGTCCCGTCCATGTTGCTACAAAAGTTGGGTATTCATCCTTTCTGATGGAGGCATAATACTCCATAGTGTATATGGACCACATCTTCCTTATCCATTCATCCGTTGAAGGGCATCTTGGTTCTTTCCACAGTTTGGTGACCATGGCCATTGCTGCTATAAACATTGGGGTACAGATAGCCCTTCTTTTCA
>PISX010034433.1:0-13993 GCA_004024625.1 Mellivora capensis
TTCACTTATTTGCAGAGCATAACAAATAACACGGAAGACATGGGGAGATGGAGAGGAGAAGGGAGTTGAGGGAAAATGGGGGGGAGATGAACCATTGGAGACTATGGACTCTGAAAAATAACCTGAGGGTTTTGAAGGGGCGGGGGGTGGGAGGTTGGGGGAACCTGGTGGTGGGTATTGTGGAGGGCACGCATTGCATGGAGCACTGGGTGTGGTGTAAAACTATGAATTCTGTTACGCTGAAAAGAAATAAAAAAAATTAAAAAAAAAAAAGAAATCTCTTGTTTGAAGCTGGGATAGCTCCTTCCTGCAGTTAACGTTGTAGTCTCTTTTCTTTTTTTTTTTAAGTATTTCTTGGAGAGAGAGAGCCGGGGTTGGGGAATAGGGAGGGGCAGAGGGAGAGAAAGAATCTCAAGCAGACTCCCCACGGAGCAAGGAGCCTGACATGGGGCTCAATCTCAGGACCCTGAGATCATGATATGTGCCAAAAAAAGAGTTGGACGCTCAACCCACTGAGCCAGTCACGTGCCCCCGTAGTCTCTTTTCTGTCAGGCACTGCAGTTGCCCAGTGGTCTTGGAATTAAATTGTGAACCAATGTACAGAAAGCTCTCTGCACTGTAAAATACAACCAAAGTAACTTTCATTGCCTTTGTGGTCAGTGGAGGTTTCTGACATTTCTCATACTGTCATGTCCCATTTTCAGATCCCACATAATACTCTGATATGCGCATGCTTGCATAGATCCATGTTTATATGTTTTGTAGAGCATAGGAGTTTAGAGTTTATGGCCTTGGGAATCAGACTGCTGGGGTCTGAATCCTGGCCCGGCCGCTCTCTAGGTATTTAACTGTGGGCCAGTTACTTACTCCCATGCTGCCCTGCTTCCTTGCCTGTAACATGGAGATAATAATGGTGACTGCAGGGGGCTGGTGAGGAGGGCAGTGAAAGAATTCACCCAAGACGGAACAAAGGAGGTAGACGTCTATCAAATGCACTGTAAGGGAGCGGCTGGCAGGACAGCAGAGGAGACACTGTCTGCTACCGGGTGATGGTGAGGGGCCGCAGTTCTAGGGTATAGTGAAAGCATATGGGAATGTGTGGAATTTTCCCTTTTTTGGTAATCTTAGGAGCTCTGCCTGGTTATAAGTTCCTTATTGGTCAGTTAGGGCCTATGACTATTCCAAGGTGAGGGAGGGCCACATAACGTACCTGTTTGTATATTCAGCTCAGTGATCTCTGTGGGACCTTTGGCTTTGCCCAGGTTTGCAGTGCTCAAGCCTGTTGTCTAAAAGTGGTCTCTACACTTAACCTCAAAGCATTGTTAAGACACGTAGAGTGTTGAACAAACTGGCACACAGTATGTGCTCAGATAATGTTAGTGTATCACCACTTTATGAACTCTGGCTCGGGAAGCAATAATAATAAACTTCGGGTTACGGAAGACTTTAGTAGCAGAAAGGAGACTAAGGAGACAAGAGGACTAAACGTAACATGGTGCCATGTATGGGACCTGAAACTGGAAAAAGACATTAGGTAAAAACTCAGGTCATCTGAATAAAGTGCGAGCTTTAGTTAATTTTAAAAATACTAAGAGTAAGAAAATAAAACAATTGGTATTTTTAAAAATCCTACTTATATAACTTCTATGATTATAAAGAAGTTGTTGGCTAAAGTAAAGAACTGGTAAGGCAAAAAATGGAAATTCTCAAATGCATTGGATACATCCAATGGCATTATTTGTATTTACATTAATACAACAATTTGTATTTACGTTAATAATATTTATACATTAATTTCTCTATGTACTCATTTAACAAATGTGGTCGTTTGCAGAATAGTCAGTATCGCTCAGCACTGTATCATCTACAGCAGGGCTGCTCAGAGTTGGTGCCTAGACCAGCGGGTGGGCAGCAGACTGTTACCGATCCACAGGGAGACAAGGTGCATCATGGTACTGCTTTTTTATCCCAAAGCTCTTGCTACAAATCAATGTCGGTCAAACTAAGCTGTGCTTAGAGTGTGATAATTTAGGTTCTGGCACAAGCTCTTTATCGCACTATGGATCTGGAATGCGTAGTTCACCTTCATTAGCGTGGTGTTGGTCTGCACCATTCCATGGAAGTGTATTGAGATCTGCCTGATCCCCTTACTAGCTGTTACCATTACTTGTTCTTTGCTGATTTAGAGAACAAGGTTGTCCTTTAATGTAGGAGTGGTGGCCACTTACAAATGGCCACTGGTACTTTAAACTTCATTATTTTCAGGGATTGAGCTTCCTTTAGAGAGGCACTAGGGTATAGAGGTTAATATCTCGGATGAATGCAATTCAAATGTGGTTCCTCTGGAACCTCAATTTTCCAGTTTGTTAATGGGTGTGATGATTACATCTATTTTATAAGATTGTTGTGAGGAATGAATGAGTTTATACTTGTAAAGGGTTTAGCACTGCTTTGGGCAAGTGATAAGGGTTCAATAAAAGTGAGCTGTTGAATTAATAATTATTATCATATACTACTACCTGAAGCTATTGATTTATCTAGTGACAGTTTTTTTCTTACATGATTTTACAAATATACATTACAAAACTCACGCATCTCAAGAGAAATGAATATTACTTAACAGACTTAAATCTTACAAAGCAAACACTAACAATGTAAATTTTAATGGTTCTTTAGAAAAGCAATCTCCAGAAGCTGTACTGGGCTCAGTCTTGAAAGAACTGTATTGGTAAACTTAGGACATCTAGCTACAAAGAAATACTTAGTTAGAATTCTTTGCCTCATCATTGTTAGAGAACCCTGTGGGTCAATGAGTTCTGTTTTCTCTGTGTGTATGATTGTGGCTGTCGTAGATTTCTCTACCATTAACCTGCACTAGTTAGTTGCTCATTAAGTGTTGCCAAGAATTAATCATCTGCCACACAGATGAAGAGAACCAGAGTTATTCCAGCTGTTGTCAAAGGCCTGAACCTCTCCTTTGCTTCCAGCTAGGATATATCTGTATAGTATGTTTATGTGTGTTTATTTCTTTCCTCCCTTTGAGCTTGGCAGCACCCTTCCTAATGAGCACCTGAGATAGCAGCTTACAGCCTTTCATAACTCTGATTTCTCCTCTGCGTTAACCTACAGGTATTCATTATTCCATTAAACTCTTTGGTGCCTGACTGTTTTGAGCTAAGACCTAGTCTCCCCTTGGGTCCACCCTTACGCTTCTGATCTGGTGCAGAAGGCCTGGTTGTAATATCAGTGTCTTCTGCAGTCATCACTGTCACTGCTCACAATTCCAGCAGCTCACACTTACGAGGGGGTTTCTTTTAAGGAAGGTCACATTAGTGTCACCTTCCAGATGGGGAAAATGAAACTCAAAACTTAGAAACTTGCAGTAGTCTTCCCCAAGATCACACAGCTACTTGATGTTGGAGTGACCGCAGTTCACCCTTATGCACCATCCATTCCATAGAGCTACATGAAGACGCTGTGCTATATGAGAGACTAAATGCCTGCATTTCATGTTACTCACTCTCTTTAAACCTACAGAAGGCTAGGAAGAATGACTGCCATTTTTATCTTAATAAACACTCAATATCAATTCAGATAAAAGCCCTTTGTTGTTCAACAACCAGGTACTAACATGAAATTGTTGTCTTATTATCTCAATGGATTTCTCTTTTTTTATGTCTCTTTTCTCTCTCTTTTTTAAAAGATTTTATTTACTTATTTGACAGGCAGAGATCACAAGTCAGCAGAGAGGCAGACAGAGAGAGGGGGAAGCAGGCTCCCCATTGAGCAAAGAGCCAGATGTGGGGGACCCTGAGATCACCACCTGAGCTGAAGGCAGAGGCTTAATGCACTGAGCCAATCAGGCTCCCCTCAATGGATTTCTTGATGAGGAATCTCGCTCTGGGGTTGCCTCTTTGTCTGTAACAGAAAAGGCATTTTGGGAGAGAAATATTTAAAAATCTAAACCAGAATATTCTTGCTAAATTTAGTGCCCTGTTCCTAGGGATAAGAATCTCTGCCTCAGCTCTCCTGTTCTTTCCACAAACAAAAGGCCTTTCTGGTTCCCATGAGGCCCTGCCCTGTCTTAATTTCTCCTGGGAAAGAAGTTGTTATCTCTTTAGCTAATTCTCTAGATTTACCAAAGACTTCACTCTTTGTTGCTACTGTTCTTCTTTGAGGGGTTGAGACTTCTGGTAGACCCACTCAGCTCAGGTCAGAATTGCCTAGAGGATTTGTGTTAGCAGTTTACTGGGCCCCACACCTAGCTCTAGAATTTGCATTTCTAACAAGCACCCAGGTAATGCTGACGCTTTTAGGTCAGAGACCACACATTGGGAACCATTGCTGTAAAAATCAAAGCAATTTTGTAACTTCCTTAAACTAGCCAATTTAGATGCTAATTTTACTCCCTATTTCCCTAAGATCTTTACCTTTCTTACAATTGCTGTCAATTCCTGTAAATGGACATCAAGTCACGGCAATTTAAACTAAGAATATAGAAAATGCACGTAGCCCAGCTGCTTCTTGCTTTACTTCCCATCCCCCCCCATCGTCATAATTTGTTAGTTTCTCAAATTCTAAAAAACCTTTTCACATCACATCTGGGTATATTGAAAACTAAAGTGGGAACATGATGAGCCCCTTAAGGAATAAAGCTTGAACTTACAGTTCTGCGTGGGCCTTTGCACTAAGGAAAAAGGACACAAGGTTAAGTAACCTTTTTCAGGACCTCCTGTGGCCCATTTCCATTTCCTCCCTTTGCCACCAACTCTTAGGACATTCAGGAGACCTGACACCTAACTCTGGAGCTACTGACATGTGCATTTTACTGTGGGTTATGGTTAAATCAGTCAAGTGTAAGGATGGAGTTTTTCTGTAAACAGGAAATTTTATTATGTGTCATGAGAACTTTTATTTGATTTTTTTAAAAAAAATCTTGGATTCACTGATAATTCATGAAATATGCTATTGCAATAATTACATAAGAATTTATAACGTATCTGAAGTCAAACAATAAAGGAGAAAAACGAAACAAAATTATTCTTGAAAATCCCAAAGTTACCACGTTACCAAGAATTGCATCTGTGAAAACCCAGAAACCAGAAAACTAACTTTGTGTGTGTTTTAAGTAATACCTGTACCCAATATGGGGCTTGAACTCATGACCGCAAGATCAAGAGTCCTGTGCTCAGTCCTGACTGAGCCAGCCAAGCACCCATTTTGTTTGTTTTTGCTTATATACAGACTATGGCTTCACACTTCTAAGTGACCAAGGTAAAAGGATATTGAGGGGAAAATATTTTCCTTCCTCCCCAGGTCCCTTACAGTTAAATGGGACATATAGTTAAATTCCAATAAATTAAATGTGCTTATACTGTGACTCCATTATATTGTTAAGATAGTTCAAACTTTTGATTCTGGGTCATTAGTTTAAATTCTTTTACAGTCATGCTGGAATTAAATATCATTCATTCATTCATTCAACAAACAGCTATTTTTTGAAAAGATTTTATTTATTTGAGAGCGAGAGCATGTGCATGAGGGGAAGAGGGAGAAGCAGACTCCCCACTGAGCAGGGAGCCCAATGCGGGACTTAATCCCAGGACCTTGGGATCATGACCTGAGCCAAAGGCAGACACTTAACTGACTGGGCCACCCAGGCGCCCCCGACCATTGAATGCCTCCTTTATCACACAAGTGCAGATGTTTTTTAATCAAGGTACCCGCTTTGCCTTATAGTAGTTGCTCAGTGTTCATTGAATTAATATCTAATGAAACATAGCCTGTGTCTTTTTATGGATTAGGCTCTAGATTTAGAGGTGGAGACATAAAGGAAGATTTGCTAAATGGTATGTTAGAAGTGTTTTGAATTTATGGGAGCATTGTGCAGGAAGAAATTAGTTCTGCCTGGGAGAGAACAATACACTCTCATGGGAGAAACATTTGAGCTAGCTTTGATGGATGAGTAGGAGTTCTCTAGGAAAGGAAGGGCATTCCAGGTAAAGGAGAGTCTCTTCAAGGGAGTAAGTCTGTGTTTTCCCTTTTTAGGAGGTGTTAGTGTTTTAAATGCTTTGAGCAGAGTAAAGAGATAAGAATAGAAAGGCGTGTGTGTATTGGGCATGCATTACGTGCCTGGCGGTGTGACTGTATTTTGCATGCATTATTTTGTTTGAATCTCACAAGAAACACAAGAGATAGACACTGCTAATTCTTTTTCCAGATTAGAGAGTTGAGGAAAGTTTGTTTTGCCAGAGATGACTCAGTGAGAGGACAACCATTATGCTTCATGTTCTTACATGGCATTCAAGCAGTTTAGACTTTGTGGATGGTGAGAAGCCACTGAGGGTGAAAGGATGAGATTCTAGGGTGCTGATTAGACTAGAAAAGCCCAAGGAGGGAGGCCAGTTTAAAAATCTTGTACTCTACAGTGGCATATTGAAGGCTTCAGTTCTGTCCTTGACCTTGAGGGTGGAAACGTTGAGAGAAAAGGAGATTTGAGAAGTGGAATCTAGAGGACTTGATGACCTGTGGGAGAAAGAAGTCAGTGATCAGGTTTACATAGGGGAGAACAAGATGCATGGTGATCTGGTGGAAAACAGTGTCATGTATTATTTGTCTCCTTTCAAACCTTGTGTTTTTTTTCTGTGTATAATATCAAAATATATTAGCATGGTTGTACATGTACATAATTTCTAAATATAGAAATGGAAACACATTGAGATTATGCTCGCTTTTTCTTTATGGGGTGTACCATCAAAAAGTTTGGAGGCTACTGATTCCAGTGTATCCAAGAGATGGGTCCCCATCCACTGGGACAAGAAAGATTGAATGGGTGAGCTGAAAAGATGACTATCTGTACTTATATTTCTGTAGATGATTATTCCAAGTTCTTTTTTTTTGAGTCATTTGTCTTTTGCATTTCAGAATAATCCCAAACATCTTTTAAGTTGGATTAACGATACTAAAGGTATTCCTTCCCTATGGGACTGATTCTAAGTTGTTCTTGTCATTGGACAGTGTTAGAAGTGGAATGGGTATTAAGGTCATCTAATCTAGCATCTTCCTACCATCCCAAATCTTAGGCAAGTGGTCACTGGGCTCTTGCCTCTTTGAGAGGTAGGCATGCAGTCCTATACAAGGAGGTTTATTGGTCCAAAGTTCTTCTTTCTGTAAGGCATAGTTTGCTTCCCTGTATGCACCTTCTGCACATTGGTTCTTTTTCTTCCCTTAAAATCATCACAGAGCCAGTAACACCATACATAGTGCCTTACAGTTTACCAGGCACACTACAGTTTACCAGGCACACACATGCACACAGTCACACTTGATGCTCACCACTCCTCTATGCAGGCCATCAGGTGGTTTATAGTCCCTATATATAGGAGATTATAGTCCCATGGAAAAGCATCCTGGTTCTTTCCCTACAAATATTTGTCATGCCTGATTTGTACATTCTAAATAGGAGGCATTGAAGTACCAGGAGCCATCTGACCTGAGTTTCAGTTCTGGTTCTACCACTTTCTAGTAACAAGACCTTGGGCAAATTATGTTGCCTTTCTGAGCCTCAATTTCCTTGCTTATAAAATAGGGATAAAGCTCTCCATCTCAGAGCACTGCTGGGACCATTAAATTAGATAACTCTTTTAAAGCCATTGTAAAAGTGTGGCTTAGAGTTAGATGTACAACAAATGTTGCAGATGAATGTGCTTGCTTTGCCTGTCTCCTTTCAAATAAGTTTTTAAAAATCTATATGTAGCATGATGCTTATTTTTGTCGAATTTTCTATTACTGCTAATATAATTCCATTATGTCAGCTAATAGGGGTCCCTCTGTCCCCCCCGACCCCGGCAGCTTTATTGAGATACAATTGACATAACATTCTGTACACTTAAGGTGTTACAACATAACGATTTGGTACAGGTCTATATTGCAAAATGATTACTACAGTAAAGTTAATTAACACGTCTATCACTTCACATAGTTATAATTTTTTTGTTTGTGGTGAGAGTATTTAAGATTTACTCTCGTAGCAACTATCAAGTGTATAATACAGTATGATTGGTATGATTATAGTCATCATCCTGTATATTAGATTTCTAGGACTTACTCATCTTATGTGTGGAAGTTTGTACCTTTGACTAATACTTCCCATTCTCCCACCCTCCAGCCCCTGGCAACCACCATTCTATTCTCTATTTCTATGAGTTTAGCTTTTTTTTTTTAATTCCCCATATGAGATCATACTGTATTTGTCTTTCTTTGATTTATTTCATTTGGCATAATGCCCTCAGAGTCCATCCACGTTGTTGCAAATGGCAAAATTCTTTCTTTGCTTTTGCTAAATAACATTCCTGTGTGTGTGTATCACATTTTTTAATCCATTTATTCATCAGTAGGCACTTAGGTTGTTTCTGTATCATGCTTTTATAAATAATGTTGAAGTGAACATAGGGGTGCAGATATCTCTTTGAGACAGTGTTTTTGTTTTCTTCAACTATATACCCAGAAGTGGAATTGCTGGATAATAGTTCTGTTTTTAATTTTTTGAGGAACAATGGGAGTTACTTTGGAACTTAATCCTATCATTTGTTTAGTTACTTCATTATTAATATCTTGATTTTTTAAAAGTATATTCCATTATTTCAAAAGTCATAGATGCAATATCAGAAAGAAATTTCAGCTCTTTCCATTTTGAGAAAAAAAGTTAAACCTCCATTGACTCTTTTAAAAACATTTTATTATACATGACATCAAATGGGTCACTTTACTGCATTGTAGCCATATGGGACTAAATGAGAAGGAATGAGAGTAGATGTTCTTTTTAATGTGAAATTTTTCCTTTATGGAGTCATGCAGTAAATGCATGTGTATATCTTTGGAAATAAATATTGAGAAAGAAAGGATCAGTTAGTTCCACTGGACTTCCTTTTATCCCATTTTCATGTTCTGTCTGGAGATGAAAAAATATTTTTATCTTCATTCTGAGAATTCTGTCCCTTTCAGGGGTTTAAACTCTTGATGGGTATGAAAGCCCTTTGACAACTGCTCGCTCGTGTTTAAGTGTATTTTTAGCCTGCCAGACTGAGTTTTCTGAGGCCTGAGATCCAGTGAGAATTTTTCACTCTGTTAATGGCACATAGCACAGTGCCTAGAACATATAGTGATTAATTAGCTTTTTGCAGACTGGCTGAAATGTTACTTATTGTTAAGTCTGTTGAAATTTAGTGCCTACAGATTTGTTAATACATCTTTGGAGAGTGCTACTGTATCTTTTAGTTCAGAAAATATACTTCAGAAAAAATATATAAATTCAGGAAAAAGATATTTTCCCCCCACAGATATACAGAATTAGTTGAGTGTCTTTACATAAAGGCAGTGGAAATGTGGGAAATGCTTTGTTATTGGTAGTAATTTTTCTTTGGACCTCCTTGGAATTTTTCCTCTTGAGGAATATATAGTTCTTTCCCCTAATACTTTGGTGATGGGGGTTTGCTCAGGCTGTAAGTGAACTTACTCACTCCAGGATACATAGTAGATGTCTTGCCCAGAATTCCAGTCCTGCCATCACTACTTTTAGTCAACAATGAACAGCTCTGGTTCTTTATTCTTTTTTTTTTTTTTAAAGATTTTATTTATTTATTTGACAGGCAGAGATTACAAGTAGGCAAGAGAGGCAGGCAGAGAGAGAGAGGAGGAAGCAGGCTCTCTGCTCCGCAGAGAGCCTGATGTGGGGCACGATCCCAGGGCCCTGGGATCATGACCTGAGCCGAAAACAGAGGCTTTAACCCACTGAGCCATCCAGGTGCCCCTGGTTCTTTATTCTTAAGGTCTTGTTATATGTCCTCTTCGGATTTCCTCCAATAGCACATTTCTGCAAAGGTGAAATCTTTCCCCATCTCTTATTCTTAGTGTTTTCCCCCAGTAAGTCTGGCTATACAAGGAGTCTGTTATCTGTTGTATCCATTTTCCAGCAGCTTCTGGGGCTCTTGAGGGGTAGTAAGCAGAGAAGAGTTCAAGACCAGACACTGCGGGTGAGGGTATCTTCAGATATGACTTTGACTTTTTTCCAAAAATTTCAATGACTCATTTGGGAATGATGCATTATGTATTCTGTGTGTGTGTGTGTGTGTGTGTGTGTGTGTGTGTGTGTGTGTTTCCATGGTGGAGTTGCTCTATTTCTAGTTTTTGTTATGGTCCGTTCTCTGTGATAAATGTTTCATTCTTCATTTTATTTCATTTTGGTCATTATTTCTAAATCAGTATGTTCTGTATGCTGAATCACAGTTCTTTGGATTTTCTTCCACTATTTTGACATTTTTACCTCAATATGAATTTACTCTGAGAAAAAGTCCTGATGTCCTGACTTCCGGCAGGAAGTGTTTGCATTAGGGAACTGACTTTTCCCTAAGTTCTAAAAAAATATGTATGTAATGTTTGCCACTTGAGGTTTTCTAAATATTAATGTTGTTCAATGTAATTAAGTTGTCTTTAAAAAAGTGTTGCATATAGCCATAGGTAAAGAATGTTTGCTGCACAGGTTGACCACACGCAGTGACATGTGATTGTACTTCTCAGGTTGGAAAATGTACTTTGTTAGGATAATATTTGATTCAATTAAGGGTGTGGTATGATAAACACAATTCCTCATGAAGGAGTATAAACTGATGAACTGTAACTAGAGTGTACTTGGACCTTGTAATCTTACTTTTAGAAGTCTATCCAAAGGAAATAATTAGAGATGTGGATGAAGAAAATGCTTGAGAATGCTTACCATTGTTTTCTTTTAAAAAAATAAATGATAATTAGAAGCCACATAAATCTCCAAGAGTCAGGAAATAATCAAATCAATTATAGTATGCACAGGGATTGGAACATTATTGAACCACCAAAAAAATAATAGGACTTTGAAGAGTATTTAAAGCCAAGAGAAACCATTGAAGATATACCATCAAATGGAGGGGGAAAATCTATGGCGAATAAAATATTATAAATACCAGAATATCACATCATTATTTCTGAGTAAATGGAATGGGCAACTTATTAAAATTTTCTTTGTCCTTGTATTAACCAAATTTTCTATAACAAATATATATTACATTGATGATGAAATAAATGAATACATGTAAAGTACTAAAATAATGCCTGACCACATAGGCACTCTCAAATACATTTTTACTGTTGTTGTGATATTTACTTTTAGAATAAGATAAAATTTTTTTAAAGATTTTTTATTTATTTATTTGATAGAGAGAGATCACAGATAGGCAGAGCAGCAGGCAGAGAGAGAGGGGGAAGCAGGCTAACCGCTGAGCAGAGAGCCCGATGTGGGGCTCGATTCCAGGACCCTGGGATCATGACCTGAGCCGAAGGCAGAGGCTTAACCCACTGAGCCACCCGGGTGCCCCAAGAAAAATATTTTTAAGCCCTCTCTAATTGTAGTTATTTTTATAACTCTTTGTTTAACATCTGTTTTCCATAGACTGTGTGGTCCATTATCTATCCTATATATGCTGCCTCTAATACTTACCTAGTACAGAGTAAGTGCTCAAAAATAATTTTTTGGTCTCTCACAGATCAGATTTCTAATACTTTCTTTTATTTCAGTTTCCTAGGAGGAACATCTCTAGTGAGAAAGCTATTAAAATGTTGACTGTTCACAGTTGAGAATTTTTATGTTCTTATGAGTGTTGAAATGTATGTAAATGAGGAAATTGCACTGTGCTAATAAATAGCATGTTG
This sequence comes from Mellivora capensis, assembly GCA_004024625.1. Lineage (NCBI taxonomy): Eukaryota > Metazoa > Chordata > Mammalia > Carnivora > Mustelidae > Mellivora > Mellivora capensis. The sequence continues at coordinate 11,740 of PISX010034433.1, forward strand.
GTGGACCAGAAATATATTTATTGGCATATTTTATGTACAAATTGGCACTGAGATACCTTTAAATATTTTTTCTTCAAATATTTTTCTAACGTTAGAGTTTTCAAATTTTACAACATGAAGGACTCAAAAAAGATTATGACAAAGCTACTACCTCCGACATCCTTTTTGATTGGTCCTAGGTTACATGCTTAAGCAGGAAATGGGCACATTTTTAATAGCCTGTAAGGCTTTTTGGTGGGACTGTAGGAGTGTGTTTGATTATACAAAGATCCACAATTCTATAAAAGGACATAATTTGGATCTGTACTTGATTACAAACTTAGAGATCTCTGTAATATAAGAAGTTTCTTAATTGTAAATAATCACTTCTCAAGGTTTGCTGATCACTATGAGGAAGTAATGAACCTCCACAAGAATAACCAGCTGCTGTTTATGAAACCAAATGATAAAATTCACTTAATGAAAATAATGTGCTGACAGCAGTGTTTATTGTTTAAAACATAATAATCATATTTGTTGTATCTCTGAGACAGAATATATCTGAAATATACCAGAGGAAATTGAGAGTAATGTGCTTTTTCAAAAATGTGAGTTTATTTATATGAAACCAACATAAAAAGCTTGAAAAACCTTTTACCAGTGGTCTCAGTTTTGTAGAGTTAAACTGAAAAGATCACAAAATTGAATGTAACCATTGTTTATAAAAATACAAGAAATTCAGAAATATGAACTTGGAAAACATAGGCATGTGGGAAGAATTTTAATATCAAGAACCTGAGACCTTGTGAATTCCAAAAGACCTTGAAATCCACTTGATGATGATTTTTTGGAATCTCAGAAATAGTGCTAAAATACCATAGGATAGAAAAGAATAATCAGGAAGCTTAATGCAATCAGAACCTCGTAGCCTGTTATGGGAAGTCACATTTGGCAAAGCCTACTAAGCTACTGTAAGTGAATGTTAATTGCATTTTATCAGCTGATTGTACTATCTTTATTACATAATTTGAATATTAATGACCCTGTAAATATGTTTAACAGTGAAATTACAGTGTGGAACTCAGATCCCAAAAAGCATACAATCCTTTGATGAAGAATTATGTCTAAAAAGTTCATAATTCAAGATGTTTCTACCATTTACAGTAGTCTGGATACTGTGGGACAGGTATTTCTGTCTAAAATACTGTGACAACCAGAATGATGTATGTCAAAATTAATTTTGAAGACAAATATGATTCAATGAATTTATTGTTTATGGAAATAGATAACCACATAGAGTATTTTAACTTTTAGGATCAAATACTAATTCATTTTCTCACTGTAGTATGTATCATTTTGATTAACTCCATCATTATCTGCTTAGAAATTCTCTCTTTTTTTAAAAATTTCTTTTCAGCGTAATAGTATTCATTGTTTTTGCACCACACCCAGTGCTCCAAGCAATACGTGCCCTCCCCAATACCCACCATCTGGCTCCCCCAACCTCCCACCCCCAACCCTTCAAAACCCCTCAGGTTGTTTTTCAGAGTCCATAGTCTCTCATGGTTCACCTCCCCTTCCAATTTCCCTCAACTCCCTTCTCCTCTCCATCTCCCCATGGCCTCTATGTTATTTGTTATGCTCCACAAATAAGTGAAACCATATGATAATTGACTCTCTCTGCTTGACTTATTTCACTCAGCATACTCTCTTCCAGTCCCATCCATGTTGCTACAAAAATTGGGTATTCATCCTTTCTGATGGAGGCATAATACTCCATAGTGTATATGGACCACATCTTCCTTATCCATTCGTCCGTTGAAGGGCATCTTGGTTCTTTCCACAGTTTGGCAACCATGGCCATTGCTGCTATAAACATTGGGGTACAGATGGCCCTTCTTTTCACCACATCTGTATCTTTGGGGTAAATACCCAGTAGTGCAATTGCAGGGTCATAGGGAAGCTCTATTTTTCATTTCTTGAGGACTCTCCACACTGTTCTCCCAAGTGGCTGCACCAACTTGCATTCCCACCAACAGTGTAAGAGGGTTCCCCTTTCTCCACATCCTCTCCAACACACGTTGTTTCCTGTCTTGCTAATTTTGGCCATTCTAGCTGGTGTGAGGTGGTATCTCAATGTGGTTTTCATTTGAATCTCCCTGATGGCTAGTGATGAGGAACATTTTTTCATGTGTCTGATAACCATTTGTATGTCTTCATTGGAGAAGTGTCTGTTCATATCTTCTGCCCATTTTTTGATATGATTATCTGTTTT
>PISX010034434.1:0-13992 GCA_004024625.1 Mellivora capensis
AACCTAAATATGTATTACAATATTGAACTTTCTGTTATTTATTTTACATGCTATATATAGGACAAGCTACTGACAATGTGGCCTTCACTACACCAAGGGCTGGCTGGGAGGAAAGGACAAAAAAAGAATTCCTCTACAAGTTTAGAAGTATCTAGATATGGCTATGTTTTATTTGTCAAGATTAAAAAGAAGCAAAGAGGCCTGCTTTTTCCTGTGTTCTCAAGCTACTCTACAGCTACCAGTTAAGACAATGTAAAATACTAGATTTGAATTTGCAACATTTCATGACTGTGACTCTTTGCTCACCATTCTGAATAAAGAACAAAGAGGAAAGATGCAGTGATCACAATTTCCCACTATGTAAGAAGAGCAAGTGGCACAAAGACAACTAATGAAGGAGATCACTCTGCTCTGGCCTTGTTCAAATCACAAAGGTTAAAAGCCATAAGAGATGGCCTTGCCTAACCACCTCATATACAGATAAGAAACTAGTGGTCACTTGTCAGTGACTTGCCAAAAGCCACATAACTAGGCAGTATCAAAGATGGAATTAGATCCCTCTTTCCTTATGCTGCTCTACTCCCAACAGTATCTGGCAGCTGGCAGAAAAGCGTCAGGCCTGAGGTGAAGGACAGCACAGTCATTAGCACGGGCTCAGCGTGGTTTGCAGAGCTCCGAACTCTGCGGGCACTCCACCTGGCTTCTATCCCTGGTCACTGTAGCCACTCCCTGGATCCAATACATCCCAGCCTCTTGTATATTCTACCCGTCAAATGGAAGTGAGAATTCGGAATGAAGGATTTTCCTGCTGACCTTCCACAGGAAAACATTTTGAAAAATCAAACTGACAAAGGTTCTCCACTGCTTAATACTACTTAAATCAAGTTGCAAAAGATAAGGCATTTCAACATACCTCTTCAAAAACACGTTATTCTTAAGACAATTATATCCTGGACACAGCTCAAATGGCTAAGGGCTGTACAATTTATTTTAGGTACCAGTTTCTAGAGAACAAAACCCTTCCTAACTGAATAGGCAAGCAACATGCCACCACATATTTTTCTGAGCCTTTGAAAACCTGACTTATAAACTAGCTGGCATATAAGTATATATACTTATATAAAATATAAGTATTTTAAGTTAAATTCAAATGTAAATGGGTTTTTTTCTAAGAAGTTTGGAAAATAAGTGTTTAGATGTGTTGTGTTAGTGCTATACCAAACTGTCAAACTACAGAATATGAAAATCGTAAGTTTAAAGCCTAGAAGAGGGATGCCTGGGTGGCTCAGTTGGTTGGGCGGCTCAGGTCATGATCCCAGCGTCCTGGGATCAAGTCCCACATCGGGCTCCTTGCTCGGTGGGGAGCCTGCTTCTCCCTCTGCCTCTGCCTGCCACTCTGTCTGCCTATGCTCACTCTCTCTCTGACAAATAAATTTAAAAAATAAAATAAAAAAATAAAGCCTAGAAGAAACATATTCATGAAAATAAAACAAAGCAAGCTGTTTTCCATAACTCAGCTAGGTTTGTCATCACTATTACTCTATTACTATCAGTATTAACAATTTAACAATTATAATTACAAAGGATTTTCAAATCATTTAGTCCCAAACACAGTGCTATTTCCCCATTTTACAGATAAGGAAACTGAGACTTAAAGAATTAAAATGTTTTGCTATGGGTCCCACAGTTAGTAAATAATCAGGGCCTCATTTCCCTACAACAGCAAGGTTTTTTAAAAGACATTCGGCTTAAATCACTGTATTGGGAATTGGGACGCCTGGGTGGCTCAGTAGGTTAACTGTCTGCCTTTGGCTCAGGTCATGATCCCACCCAGGGTCCTGGATTGAGTCCCATGTAGTCAGTGCTACTTGCTCAGTGGGGAGCCTGCTTCTCCCTCTGTTTGCTGCTCCCCCAGCTTGTGCTCTCTCACTCTCTGACAAATAAATAAATAAAATCTTAAACACACACACACACACACACACACACACACACACAGGAATTGTTTGGCATTAAAAAAAAAAAAATCCGGGACGCCTGGGTGGCTCAGTTGGTTGGACGACTGCCTTCAGCTCAGGTCATGATCCCGGAGACCGGGGATCGAGTCCCACATCAGGCTCCCAGCTCCACGGGGAGTCTGCTTCTCCCTCTGACCTTCTCCTCGCTCATGCTCTCTCACTGCCTCTCTCTCAAATAAATAAATAAAATCTTTAAAAAAAAAAAAATCCTTGAAAGAATAAAAACAGGGGCGCCTGGGTGGCTCAGTCGTTAAGCATCTGCCTTCAGTTGAGGTTATAATCCCACGGTCCTGGGATACAGGCCCACACTGCGCTTCAGGCGCACATCGGGCTCCCTGCTCAGAGAGGGAGAAGCCTGCTTCTCCCTCTCCCTTTGCTGCTCCCCCTGCTTGTGCTCCTTCTTTCTGTGTCAAATAAAAAAATAAAATCTTAAAAAAATAAATAAAACAAAAAATAAAAGAATAAAAACAGAAAAAAGAAAAGGACAGCTTTTTTTTTTTTTTGGCTTCTCCAATTTAAAGGCAATTTCCATAGTATACTTCCTGTTTCTAGACTTTCAAATAAAATTTCCTCATCCTTTTTATTCTACAATTTTTTGTTTATCATGAATTTCACTGTGAATGTCTATGTATGTATGAATATATGCACACCACAATCCTTTTCAAATTGTTTACACAATATTTAGACTTTTGAAACTACTTCCTGACATCATTTTGCATTCTTACCAAGATGATACCTTTCAATCACTTAAGACATGTTTCCTTCTTACACTGTATATTTCATGAGGCATACGCATTCTCTAAGTTCTTTTTCACTTCTTACTACTGCGTGTTCAGCACCCAGAAGGTCTCTTAAAAATGAAGAAGACAGGGATGCCTGGGTGGCTCAGTGGGTCATGCCTCTGCCTTCGGTTCGAGTCATGATCTCAGGGTCCTGGGATTGAGCCCCACATCGGGCTCTCTGCTCAGTGGGGAGCCTGCTCCCCCGCAACCTGTCTCTGCCTACTTGTGATCTCTCTCTCTCTCTGTCAAAAAATAAATAAAATCTTTTTAAAAAAAGAAAAAAAAATCTAAAAAAAAAAAAAAAAGGAGAAGACAATTTCAATATTCTCCTCAGAGGTGAGTTTCTCAACAAACATTTTCAGCTAGATAATTCTTTGTTATGGGGAGCTGTCCTATTCATTGCAGGGTGTAGCTGTATGCCTGGGGACTACCCATTAGATCCCAGTAGCACAACTCTGCTACTAAATGTGACAACCAAAAATGTCTCAGACAGTTAAAAATCACTGCTTTAGCTTAGTCAAATATTCCAGTTAAGTATCAATTTAGTTTTCCATGTGTTTCTAAAGAATAGTAAGATCAGCTCTGTGATATTTTTACAGGTTGAATTCTTTTCTCAGGATGTGAAAAATAATTTTTTATAGATTTGTCAGAGAGAGAGAGTGAGCACACAAGGAGGGGGAGCGGCAGGCAGAGAGAGAGAAGCAGGCTCTCTGCTGAGCAAGGAGCCCCATGTGGGACTTGATCCCAGGACGCTGGGATCATGACCTGAGCCAAAGGCAGACACTTAATCGACTGAGCCACCCAGGCATCCCAAGATGTGAAAATTTAACAACAGAAAAAATGGAAACAGCCAAGATTTATGATACATAAACCTTATTTGCTACAACAAATATTTTTCAAATAAGAATATATAAAATTTTCAATTCTTTATAAAATTGGTCAGTATCATGGATGTCACAAATATCAGCTATTTCAATAACAAACCCACTTGTTTACCACAAAAGGTTAAAGAAACATTTCTTCAGGAATATTTTTAGAGAAGAAAAATAACTCACATATCTTGCCTTTCTTTTTCAGTGGGAGAATTAGTGTCATAAAGAAAATACATTGAATAATATCTATAAAACCTTCCTTTATAACAACCACAAAAATAAATGGTGGCAACACTTCACAGAAGCAGAGATGTAGATAAAGCTGAGGGAATCCCAGATTAGACTTCTAATGGATACAATTCCTAAAAGAAAGGAGTTTATTTTCTGAGGCCTTTTATAAAGTGAGGTTTGCCACTGGCAGCATACCTCATTCTAAAAGAAAGAAAATGAGTTGAAAGAAAATAAAGTTTCTTTTCCTACAGTCCACTAAAAAAGAGAGGAATAAATGACATAATATTGTGGCATTTTAATTTAAGATGTGAAAAAGTTCAAAATCCCCAGGAAGCATAGCTCACAATTTCATAGTAAAAACACGTACAACTAAAATCAGAGTACTGGCACTGGAAGGCCCCTCATATGATACTTATTCCAACTCCCAATTTTAAAGAAAAAGGAAAGAAAAATTTGGTAGAGAAGAAATCTTTGAATATATCCATAAACTTTTTTTCTTTAAAAATAAATCTGACATAAATAGGGCACACCGTTTTAACTTGGTAGGTGATTTTAAGTAGTGACCACGTGGGAATATTGTATTATTTGGTATGATTTTCTTTTCCTTTAAAAGTCTAAAGTAAGATGAAGAAACTAACAAGAAGGAAGGTTAGTGGTTTATCCAACACAACAACCTAAAACCCATGTTTCCTAAATGCTAGCCCAGTCCCTTTTCAGATTTCAAATAATGTTTACAGACTAGAGGGGAGCCTGGGTGGCTCAGTCAGTTAAGTGTCTGCCTTCTGGTGGGGTCATGATCCCAGATTCCTAGGATTGCGCCCCACAGGGGGCTCCTTACTCAGCACAGAGCCTGCTTCTTCCTCTGCCCCTCACCTTGCCCGTGGTCTCTCTCACTTTCTGTCTCAAATAAATAAAAATCTTAAAATAATAACAATAATAATGTTTACAGACTAGGAAGAATAATTTGTATTCAACAGTATTCTGAAGAAAGAGTTGGCTCCTACAGAAGGCACCGGAAATTTAATTCCTTTAATGTCTCCTCCTTTACTTCTCTTTCTCTTGCATTATATTAGCATTGGGGGAGGGCACAGAAAGGATGTAGTGTTGGGGAAACCACACAGAATCAAATGATCAGCGACCTATCCAAAAAGGCTCCTCCCCAACCAGGGCAGTACTCCTGGCTCTGTAACAACATTGCTCAACATAAATATATGCTTCACATATGTAATTATAAATTTCAGGAACCAAGTTTTTTCTAAAAAGGAAAAAGAAACGGGGGGGGGATGAATTTTAATAATACACTGTATTTAACCCAATATAATTATTATTTCAACATATAATCAACATGAAAGATTGAGATCTTACATTCTTTCTCCTACTATTTTCAAAACTCCACCTTATTTCAGACTTAACAGCAAGTCTCAACTCACACTCACTACATTTCAAGTGCCTTACAGCGGCAGGGCTGATGGCCACCCTATCCGACAGCGCGGGTCTGTAACTTGTTGACTAAATTAAAAGCAGTTCCATCCATTTGGATCCCCAAAGCTCAATATGCATTATCAGTGCAAATAATCTTTTCTGAAGAGCGTCCAAACATACGACTTACTACTTCTACACACTCAATGTTGAGGACAGAAACGTTTGTGTTTGGGGCATGCACCTAATTAATGATGATGCCTGTCGTGGCTTGAATTATTTTTTTCTATCATCCAAAACAAAACTGGAAGTCATCTCCTACTGAGGTGAAGTAAATATTAAGGGAAGAAGTCGTCTTCTCAAAAGCTGAAAGTACAAAGTACTGTAAGAAGCCGTACTAAACAGGCCTGTAGTAATGATCTTCCAGGGCCAACACAGATCCCTGCCCAAATCCTGCAAAGAGAAGGAAGCCAGGTCCTGCTCGCCATAAATGCCAAGAGAAGGTTAACTGCGAAACGCAATTTCCTTTTTCTTCTTCCTTGGTGCCACTTTATTAGGCGTGTGTGACCACACAGCCATCCCCACTGCACGCGGTGCTGGAGGAGAAAGCTTTTTTAAATGCCGTGGAGCCAACGGGGCCAGACTGAGGGCAGCGAGAGGACCCTCCGAGGAGGGCAGGGCGGGACAGAGCAGGGAGTTCGCCTCCGGGACCCGGAAGGCGGGAACTCGGGCTGCGCGAGCGCGACCCTGCAGCCTCTCCCCACCCCGGGCGGGTTCCCGGGACCCTGCGGCGGGGGAAGCGGGCACAGGCCTCCCGGCATCGCGCACCTGCCGCCCGGGGAGGGGGCCCAGCCGAGGGCCCTCCCCGGAGGCGGAGTCTCGAGCGGCGGAGAGAGCCGGGCCCGGGCTGGGACCGGGCAAGAGGAGCCCGCGGCGTGGGCCCCTTCGCCAGCGCCGCAGCCCACCGGCCGCACCCTCTCGCTTACCGCCCCAGATCCCCAGCTTCAGCTGGGACTTGTTCAGGTTCTCCACATAGTCCCCCAGGAAGCGGTTCAGCAAGTCCGCGACCACCGACTCCAGCACCATGGTGGGACTGAGGCACCGGGAGAGGGAGGAGCCGGAACCGCCGGGCGAGGCTGAGGGCGGCGGTGCGTGCCGCGAATGACAGCCCCGCGGGCGCTGGCCCGCCCCCGCGCCGCGCGCGTGACCCGGGCTGTGCGCAGGCGCGCCGCCGCCGCCGCCGCCGGGGCTCCCAGGACGCGGGCGCTGGGCAGCGAGCTAGCAGCTGTCTCTCTGCTGCTGCGGCCCCAGCCACCCAAGGGCGGGCGGGGGAGCTACGGGGAGCCGCGCCCGAGGCACCAAACGGGAAGGACGTTAAGAAAAAGGGCAGGCAGGAGTTACTGAGCACAGCGACATCTACGTAGCCGCTCTGTTTGCCTGCCGTCGCCTCCTGTCGGCCTTGGGTCCGCAGAGCTCACCGTCTTGGGCAAAAGCTGCTCCCCAGAGCCTCGCCTTGCCCCAGCGGAGCGGACCCGACCCAGCGGGTCCGGCGCCTCCCAGCCCCCAAGTCCATCCTAGGAGCCTCCTAGGCAACTACCATTTCACCCGTGGGTCAGATGGGAGAAAGAAGACCCTGCACCCTTGTCCTGGTACATTAACCCCGCCTGGGGCAACATCTCCGTTTCTTTTTGCTTCTTGAAAATTTTAATGATTTAAAAGCACAGAACGGTATCATAGGATGATAGATACAATGGCAACTGAATATGCATTGTGTTCTTACCCTTCTCCTGTGCTTGATTCACTTTTAGTTTACTCAGGAGCCATTTCTTAGTTACCTCACTAGGGAAATGAAGAACAAAGGTAGTACTTTATTTTCTTTAAGTATGGGTTAGCTGTTGTTTACATGTTACTTTCTTCCATACTATCCTTGAACTGTGAACGGTGTGGCAAGACATTGAAAGTGGGGGCTTTTATAATGCAATAATATAATGCAATAATTTAATAAAATTTAACCACCCATTGACTCTCTTTGTTTTTTCTTAAAAAAGATTTCAAAAAGGTGTTGAGAACAGAAATAAACCTAAATACTAAGATTATTGTAGTCAGAAGCATTTATTGGGGGGCCCGGGTAGCTCAGTGGCTTGGGCCTCTGCCTTCCGCTGGGGTCGTGATCTCAGGGTCCTGGGATGGAACTCCGGGGTGTTGGGCTCTCTGCTCCGCAGGGAGCCTGCTTACCCCTCTCTCTCTCTGCCTACTTGTGATCTCTGTCAGATAAATGAATAAAATCTTAAAAAAAAAAAAAGCACTTGTTAACATGTAATGTCTGAAAAACAGTGAATTGCTCCTAAAGAACTGCTATCAACCAAATATTTGTGTTCCCCCAAAATTCTATGTTGAAATCCTAATCCCCAACGTGATGGTCTTAGGAGATGGGACCCTAAGGTGGTATTTAGGTCGTTAAGCAAAGTCCTCATGAATGGAATTAGTATCCTTTTTAAAAAGACACCCCCCCCCCAAAAAAAAAAAAAAAACCCAGAGAGCTCCCTCTGCTTTTGCATGTTGAGAATACAACAAGAAAACACCCATCTATGAACCAGGAAGTGGGTCCTCACCAGATTCTAAATTACCTGGCACTTTGATATTGGACTTCCAATATTCAGAACTGTGAGAAATTTTTATTTTTTTAAACCACAGTTTATGGTACTTTTTTATAGCAGCCTGAATGGACTAAGACAAGATCAAAGAGAAGTCAAAATGTCTGCAACTGTGTTATGTAAAATGGATGTAAAAGAAAGAACCAATACTAATCAGTACTATCAATACCCACCTCCATCCTTCACAGGTATACACAGAAAATATGTCCTTAACCATTTGTCTTTCCTTGCTCAGTCGCCCTGACAAAGTACCTAGGAGGCACTGTGCACTTCTTTCCTTCACTATCTGCAACCAATGAAAAGCCAAACCTGTCTGTTCTGCTTCTGCCACATTTCCTAAATTCTTCTTATATTTCACTTGGAGCACATAATCACTTTACTGGCCTCCTTTTTCTCCCTTCTCCATCCATCTGCACGCTGCCATGGGAGCTAGTTTCTAAAGCACAAGTGAACTCAAGTTAGTCACCTGCTCAAAAATACCCAGTAACTTTCCACTGTTCTGACGCCCTCCTCTATCTGTCCCCAAGGTGTTTCTAGTCCACCCATCCTCCTCCAATAATCTCTCTCCCCTTGTGTACTCACACCAACTATGTACTGAAGGGAAAGCAAAAACAACAACAATAACAACAACAACAACAACAAAACCCCAGTACTATGATCTGGTTGGGATAGGCATGCACTATAAAACAGTTAAGCAAACAATGCAAGGATGTATGATGTATGAGTAACAGTGCAAGATGATACGAAGATGCCACAGGCAGAAATAGAATGGTCAAGCAAATGAAACAGAGGTCATAATCTGCTGGGAGAAGCGAGCAATACTAATCCTTGTATAGTAGTAATTCCTTGCACTTCTATGGTACTTTACACTTTTGAAAGGATAATGTGTGTGTTTTTATATTCATTATTCCATTTTATTAATATTCAGTTTTAACTCATGAGCTATGATACCATTATTATGCCAAGGTATGCATTTTCATGTAATCCTCACCAAAAAAATCTGTGGCATAAGTAATGCAGGTAGTAATACTGCTCCATTTTACAGGAAAATAAGTCAAGAATATTAAGCAATTTACTGAAAATTACATAGCAGGCATTAATTTCCTTTAGCTCCCTGAACATTGCCACCCTTTCCTCTTTCAATAATTGTAGTTAATTCTAATGCTAGGCTAGTAGTAATTCTCAGAAATCTTACTTTGGAAGGTTAATCAAAGAATAGAAAATCTCGAGGCGGAAACTTCAGCTTAATATTGTCAGTATTTTTTTTATTTATTTTTAAAGATTTTATTTATTTATTTGACAGAGAGAGATCACAAGTAGGCAGAGAAAGAGAGGGAAGCAGGCTCCCTGCTGAGCAGAGAGCCCAATGCGATGCGGGGCTTGATCCCAGGACCCTGAGATCATGACCTGAGCCGAAAGCAGAGGCTTAACCCATTGAGCCACCCAGGTGCCCCTATTGTCAGAATTAATAATGCTATTACAACATAGTAGAAAAAGCTTGCAAATTTTAGTATTTCACTTTTTAAGTATGTTTTGACGGTTTGATAAGGTACACACAGCAATGGTCCAAATCCTACATACTTCTTGAAGAAATCAGATATTTACAGTCCTAATCTAAAACAAAGTAATGTAAAGAAGTATCATTACACTCTGATGTATAGCACTATACCCAAAGGAGTTTGGATATGGAGGTTTAAAGAAAGTAAACATTGTAGTAATTACAGTTCTTACATTCAATCTGACTTAAGAATAATGAGACAACAAAAGCAATTGTAAAAGTAAACTGCAATGTGGGACTGAGCAGTAAAAACAGGCGAGCAAACTACAATTTCCGTGTTAAAAACAAAAATCAAAATTAGGAACACTTGTTAAAAATTAACAACTCTTGGGTTGCCTGGGTGGCTCAGTTAAGTGTTCAATTTATTTATTTATTTATTTATTTATTTATTTTTTACTGTCCAACTCTTGATTTCAGTTTAGGTCATGATCTCAGGGTCGTGAGATTGAGCCCCATATTGGCTCTGCGCTGTGGAAGGGTCTGCTTAAGCTTCTCTCTTTCCCTCTCTCTCTGTCCCTTCCACCAACTCGCCCGGGTGTGCTCTCTCTCTCTCACACACACACATGCCAATAAAAAATTAACAACTCTTGTTTAAAAACTGAAAAGAAAGAATTTCTAACTTTGCAATACCTCATACCCACATGCTATTTCCTTACCTTTTGTTGAGAGAAAGCAAAAGGCCTTTGGGGGGGGGAGGAAATGGAGAAGAAAGCTAGAGAACAAGCATAACACCATGGACTGTCAGAAAATGAAGGAAGATTAGCTGGCAGAAAGTACTGGAGTGGATTGCAGAATTTGAGAACTAGAGGAAAACAAATCTGGCTAATCCAACCCCCCTCATTTGACAGGTGGAGACAGTGAGTAGGAAAGAGAATTAAGGGACTTGCTAATGTTCCACAACAAGTTAGTGACAGTCAGAGCTAAAACTCAATGTCCTGAGTCCCTGGTCTGTGTTTTTTTCCATAGCTCCATACTCTACTCCCTTGAATGAGAAAGACAAATAAGCCAGAGCACCGGTGTTTTTTTTTTTATTTGGTTGTAAGCTCTCCTTTTCTTGCTTTCTGTGACACCTATTTTATTAAGTCTATATTGTTCAGTTTCCTCCTACTGCAAGAACACCTCTGGCCTGGATGGTATGTGATCTATTCACCCTCACTTCACCAAATTATTCGAGAGCTCCATTACTGGATGTTCCCACGGTTCTAGCTGTGAGCCCTGAAGGGCCACAGTCTTCCGCTGAGGAGATTTGCGTGTTCCAGACATAGGGCTGGATCCTGTTACACCATCCTCCCAAGTACTCCGTGGCTCATGCTTCTAAGGTAAGGAAAACATAAGGCTTAATGGGGCCACAGGGGACCAGCCATTCAAACACAAGCCTGCTGCTTTCAAGAAACCTTACACAGGAAATGCTTCTAAAGTGTCACTGACGAAGGTGAATTGTTAATAAAAACAAAGCAAATCTGCCACAAAGAAAAATGTTTTTAGAGGACTTCATGTGTGAATCAGCTAATCCCTGACTAAGCAAACCTGTATAATAATAACAGCTGAAAGCTCACCAGCACTTACTGTGTGCCGGACATTTCATGTATTTTTAACACAACAGTCTTGTGTGGTAGATATTATTACTCTCATTTTACAACTTAGATTCAAAGAGGTAAACTAACTTGCCCACAGTCCCATAGCTAAAAATTTGCATAAACAGATTCAACCTTGTACAGATTTACTCCGAAGTCTGTATTTCTTCACCCATAAATCATTTCTCATGCTCTGGTGCTTTTTTCCTTTCTCCCACCACAGCATAGCTTTGCTTAACAACTTCTCAGATGGTGAGCCTCCCCATTTTAACCAAGGGCTCTCTGGGCTCTCACTTGCACAGCTAACAGCCTCTTGTCTCCTGACAGAAGTGAGCCAAAACACATTCTCAAGTGTATAATTCAGCAATCATTCTCCCATAGATTTAGCATCGCCCCCCAAGAATCTGGGCCAGGCATGGAGATGATATAAAGACAAAGAAGTAACTAGTCAAGCGCATGGCAAGCCCAGGGACCTGTCAACCCTGCCTCCCTGCCAAGACTAAATATATAAATCCTGTTCAATAGTTTCTTCTTGCTTCTGCCTCTGCTAGACAGAATTCAAATATTTCATCCTCATCATTGCTCCTCTGATGGATGTATATAGCTGATGTGATCTTGTATAGCCTGGATCCACGTGTCTAAGATGGCGGCTAAAACTCAGGAAGCATTCAATAAACATTATTCATGAATGAACATTGCTATTCATTCATGAATAAATGAACTAATGAGCACTCGTTCTCTTCTATAATAACAAATATCATGTCAGACATTGTCTATGTTAGGTTGTATACTCAACTCTTAACATGCATAATCTTAGTATATATTTATGACAACCCTATAGGTACATACTATTATTCTCAGAAAGGATGAGGGAGCTCTCCTGGGTCTCTTTTATATCATCTTTAATTTCATTACCTCTTAAATGTCCCAACTACTATTGTACATTTGATACAGTGGCTTGGAAAGGTTTAGTAACTTGCTCATGTCACATAGTAAGGAGTCCTTCTATAATCAAAACCAGATCTGACTTCAGACCCAGTTTTGTTTTTTTTTTTTAAGATTTTATCTATTTGACAGACAGAGATCACAAGTAGGCAAAGAGACAGGCAGAGAGAGAGGAGGAAGCAGGCTCCCTGCTGAGCAGAGAGCCTGATGTGATGCGGGGCTCCATCCCAGGACCCTGAGATCATGAGCGGAAGGCAGAGGCTTTAACCCACTGAGCCACCCAGGCACCCCCAGATGCAGTTTTCTTAACCACAGCACTCAACAGTGTCTCTTCTATTTTTATTATCATTAATAATAATTGCAACTTCTGTGTATTTAGCTCTTACCATGTTCCAGGCACAATGCTAAATATTTTACATTATTAGATTCATTTAATTTCCAAAGCAACTCATTTATACTCACTAATGTGTATTATTACCTCCATTTCCCATCACTGAAAACATGGTAAGTTACTAGGAATAATCATAATTTGCAGGTTTATGTGACAGTTCTAGAGACTATTGTGTAAATCATGGAGCACAGTGCCTGTGTATGTATACCCTTGAAAACAATGTCCCATCCTAAAACCCTTTGGATGAATTTAATTCACTGAACCTTATTTTGTTTAATTACTAAACAATTGGGGAAACAATTAACTTTGGAGAAGTTTTGGGAGAAACAATTAACTTACAAGGAAGGATTTTAGGCAGAAATAGCATACACCCAAATTCTGAACAAAATGCCTCAGATCTCTTTAAAGATGTGCTAGCCAGAAGCAGTTCTCCTACAGAATGAATATAGGTCAGTTTTCAAAAGGAAGAAAAAGTCTCCCAGGTGGATACAGCCTAGAAAGGGGGGGGTGGGGGGTGTGCCTTCAAAGCATGGTTCCAACAGCAGTTGTATGCAGGAGTATATATTCCCAATCAAAAATCAGCACACAAAGGCTTAAGAAATGGGTTGTGATTTTTAATTACCATATGAGATACACACAATCTTACACGTAACTTTAAGTGTATGCTAACTGATTTCTTAACATATGTTAACACCTCTGTAACCGCACCCAGATCAAGATACGGAATATTTTCAGCACTCCATAAGGTTCCTGTACCGAATGAATTCTAATCAACAAAGAAAATACATTTAAAATCAGGACTGAACATCATAAAGCAGGTAAGAAACTTCGAAGGCTGGCTTTTGGAGGACAGGGACGGTATTAGGTAAAAATAAGACAAACCCGACTTGCATCTTCTTTTAGTGGTGGGCGTAGAATGCTTCCGTGGATTCACATTCAAACGTGCGGCGATCCTCCCAATGACTCTCGATAGAGTCGAGATTTAACCTTTTTCGCACGTGAGAAAATGGAAACTTGTTTAGGGTTTCTGAGAATAACAGACCCACCAGACGTAAGGGAGAGAAGGAACTGGATGTTTTGAATTTGCGCAGTCCACGTAGCCACGTGGCAGAGCGGAAGGCCTGGCACCAGGTTACCAAGCAGCGCCTCTCGAGTCCGCACATTGGCCAGCGGTCAGGGCTGCAGGTATAAAGGCTCCGGCCGGCTGTCCTTGAACAGCGGTGCTGAATCCTGCCGCGCGCGCTTTGAACTTTGTGGAGGCGACGCGCCTCCCTAGCTGGGTGCCTCAGGCAGAACCGTGCAGAGACCCATCTGACACCGGACCCCAGGAACGGGAGGAGGGACCCACCTTGTTTAACTCTCCTGGGAGCAAGCCGTGAGTCCTAGAGGGGAAATAATTATTATTCTAATTCTCGCCGAGGACTAGAGTGCAATAATCCAAGGATTCGGGAAACGATTGCACAAGCAAAGCTCTTCTTGGCACTGAGGACGGCACGACCAAAGTGAGAGACCAACATTTTGAGAACCTCCGCCTTAGGCCAGCGGAGGATC
>PISX010034435.1:0-14103 GCA_004024625.1 Mellivora capensis
TTTTTTAAAAAGATAACGCTAGAGAATCCTGGACTAGTCACAGATTTTACAATGAAGTAATCAGGCAGTGTTCCTCTCATCTCTCTGGACCTCTTATGTTCTGCATTTAAAAAATATATATTTATCAGCGACTTGTACATCTTCTTTTGTGTAATGTCTCTTCAAGTCTTTTGCCAATTTTATGCTCATATTGTACTTTTCTTATTGATTTGTTATTACTACAATCTGTCTACAAGTCCTTTGTCAGATTTGTACATTTTAAAGTTACACTTCCATTCTGGTTTGCCTTTTGGCTCTCTTAATTGAGTCTTTCAATGAACAAAGGGCCACAGAGGACCCCCAAACAGCCAAAATAATCTTAAGAAGGAAGAAAAAACTGTAGGCATCACACTTCCTGATTCAAACAATATTGCAAAACTACAATAATCAAAACAGTATGGTACTGACATAAAGACAGGCAGACAGAGCAATGAATAAAACAGAGAACCAAAAATAAACGCCTCCAGGTACAGTCAAGTCATTCTCAAGAAGGGCACCAAGAATACACAGTGAGGAAAGGATAGATAGTCTGTCAATAAATGGTGTTGGGAAAACTGGATATCCACATGCAAAAGAATGAAATGGAACTCTTACCTTACACTGAACACAAGAATCAACTAAAAATGAATTAAAGACTTACATTTAAGAACTAAAAGTCCAAGAAGAAAAGCCCTGGAGGAGAACATAGGGGAAAAGTTTCTTGTCGTTTGTCTTGGCAAGAATTTTTTTTTTGATATGACATCGAAATCACAGGCAACAAAGACAAAAATAGATAAGGACTACATCAAACTAAAAAGCTTATGCACTGGGGCACCTGGGTGGCTCAGTCATTAAGCGTCTGCCTTCAGCTCAGGTCATGATCCCAGGGTCCTGGGATGAGCCTCACATTGGCCTCCCTGCTCAGTGGGGAGCCTGCTTTTCCCTCTCCCACTCTCCCTGCTTATGTTCCCTCTCTCACTGTGTGTCTCTCTGTTAAACAAACAAATAGATCTTTAAAATAATAAAAAATTAAACAATAAATAAATTAATTTTTAAAAAGTTTCTGCACAGCAATGAAAACAATCACCAAAGTGAAAAGGCAACTACAGAATGAGAGAAAATATTTGCAAACCATATATCTGGTAAGAGGTTAATTTCCAAAATATGTAAGGAACAATCGAATAAAAACAAGTCAATAGCAAAAACACTAGTAGCTTGATTTAAAAATGGCCTAAAGACTTGAACGGACATTTCTTCAAAGAAGACAGAAAAATGGCCAAGAGGTACAAGGAAAGATGCTCAGCATCACTAATCTTCATGTAGATGCAAATCAAGACCGTGATGAGATTTTACCTAACATGTGTCAAAGCTGGCTATTGGGGAAAAAAGAAAAGAAAAGAAAAGAAAAAAGCAAGTGTAGGTGAGGATGTGGAGAAAGAGCAAACTTTTGTACATTGTTGCTGGGAATGCAGCTGCTATGAAAAACAGTATGAAGTTTCCTCAGTCAACAACAGAACTACCATATCATCCAGTAGTTCCACCTCTAGGTATTGATCTAAAAGAACTGAAATCAGTATCTCAGAGATGTTAGCACTCTCGTGTTCACTCCGGCATTGTTTACAAGAGCCAAGATGTGAAAGCAACCTCAACGTCCACTGACAGATAAGTGCGTAAAGAAAGGTTGGCGTCTACACGTACAATGGAATATTATTTAGTCTTTTCAAAAAGGAAATTCTGTAATATGTGACACCATGGATGAACTTGGGAGACGTTATGCCAAGGGAAATAAGCCAGTCACAGATGGGCTAATACTGTAGGACTCCACTTTATGGGGTACCTAAGATAGTCACTCACAGACTTGAGAGTGGAATGACAGTCGTCAGAAGCTGGAGCTGGAGCGAAATGGGGAGTTGCTAATCAACAGGCACAGGGTTGCAGTTAAGCAAGATGAGTAAGTCCTAGAGATCTGCTGTAGAACATTATACTGTAGTTAATGGTACTGTAATGTGCACACAGAAGCCTGTTAAGAGGACGTCTCATATTAGTTATACCACACTAAAAATAAAGAGTAGGTCACTCATTTATTCACTCATTCATTTGTTTAAAACTGCTATGTATGAGGTACTATGCAATGTTTCTTTGTTTTTTTAAAGATTCTATTTATTTATTTGATAGTGAGAGAGAGAGAGAGCACAAGCAGGAGGAGCAGCAGGCAGAGGGAGAGGGAGAAGCAGGCTCCCTTGAGTCCCGATGCGGGGCTCCATCCCAGGACCCTGGGATCATGACCTGAGCTGAAGGCAGACGCTTAACCAATTGAGATATCCAGGCACCCCTTCTATGCAATGTTCTAAGAAGAAAGTGTGGAAAAAGGCAGACATGATCCCTCCCTCATGGAAATGTAGGAAAGTAGGCAAAAAAAAAAAAAAAAAAAGACATTGAGCAATGACTTACACTAGTGTCTACATAAGTAAAGATGTAAAAGTGCAGAACATATTTCAGGGTTCTCTGAAACTACTTACTGTGACACTGTGACTTAGTCCAGGGTGTCAGAGGACACTTCAAGGGTGAAATATATTTAAACCTGAGATCTAAGGTGACTAATAATTAGTCTTCCATTGGAAGGGTGTGGAGTGGTGAATACCATCATAAAATGGTTTGTAGTTGGGTAAAGATAGAGATAGAAGTATGTCTACTTTTGGGTTTTAGCATAGTATCTAATGCATAGATTTTCTAAAAATTGTTTAACACTAATTCAGCAAACATCTATTTAGTCCTATATTCCCAGCATTACACCATTTAAGAGGGATGCAAAATCATTAGTCATAAGCACTGCACTTTCATACCAGGGAAAGAACAAGATCTTCCTCCTGTAATGGTATTAATCAAGTGATGTGAACAGAATGTTGGGAGATGGACAGGAATGAAGGGACTTTAATTCTCCCAGATAGGATCTGGAATGTTTTTGTGGAATCAATGGTACCTGCTTCTATCATTCATCAGCCATAGTCGGGCTTCCTTAAAACCTAAAGGAATAGTATCTTTCTAGGACAGAGGGAGTCTCACAGCATGTCCATTTCCTAATTTGCTGGATTTGAGGTGTTTGAGCTGTTAGGCCCTCCTAATGTGGATTACCAGGTTTAGCTTTGTTCTGAAGGTCATCGATTGATGGATTTGTTCCCAGAATCAAAGGAACCTGACTTTCAATCTTAGAGGACATTCTGCTATGTGGCCATGGTTCAAGAATAGAGCCAGCGTAGATTGCAGCCATGTATCTTTGACAACCTGCCAGTCTATGTGGCAGTTGTAGATGGCAGAGTCCTAAGAAAAATGTTAGGGTGAGCTTCATTGTTTTATTAGAAAGCTTACATGTTGGTGGATCAAAGTTAGCAAAGGGGAGAGGGAAGAGCATGTGTGTGAGAAATGTCTGCCACCAACAAGCATGGTGTGTGTGTGTGATCCATATTACATGAGAAAAATACATGTGATTTTTAAAAAATGTACATCACTTATGTTGAAAATAATATTACGATTCCAGTGGATTCATGTTTGTAAATTGAGCAGTACTAGCAAACCCAAATTATCTCTAAACATAGGTGACATGAAAACCTGGGCCACTCAATGTAGTCACATTTCAGAAATGCCACAAAATGTCACAGCCACATTAGTCATCTTGATCTAATAATCAGCTGCAATGATAGTAAAATGTTATAATTATTTTCAATTTAATTGAGTTGAATGTTTAATTTTTTTATTTAAAAAATAAGTGGAAACACAGAGTATGTGTTGCACTCATATACTTTTATATAATCATGTTTACGTGTTATTTCTCTGTCTCAGTAGAGGTGCACACGTAATTTCTCTATCCCAATGGATTTTCAATGTAGTTTTCCAAAACAAATAAACTAATTAATTTGTAATTACATTCAGTGAAGTAAGTGATTTGGGCCTTATCTCAAATGACACAAGCCTCTCTTAAATATGGCTCTGCTGTTCAGTGACCATTCCTTGGAGCCTATCCCTAGTGTTGCAGTGGATGTGTCACTACTTTATCCTTGCTCCTTTTTAAGGACACAGAAATATTTGATCTCTTATATGTACAAGAAGTTGTGAATTGATTATTTCAAGTAAATTATTTGTTTCAAGTAAATGAGCATTTGTTTGTCATATACACAGTGCTGGGTCTTTTCATTAAAATCGTATCATTTTTAACACAAGAATCACATGAGGCATGTATCATTATTTCCTTTTTATAGGTGAGGAAGCAGAAGATCCACAACTTCTTGTAACGTGACTCTGATTCCATAGACAGCAAGAGGCAGAGCTAGAAACCATTTGTGGGGTTTGTGTGGTTGCAAAATCCAAGGTATTTCTGCACGTCCCTTTGTCTTCCCTGATGTCATTCATGTCCAACTTTGGAAACATTTGTGTCTTTCATCCATTTATTTTTTTCTCAAAAAATTTATTTCAGGTTGAGGCATTGTCTTATTAAAAATGCCAGAATATGAGAATTCAGACATATAACCCTAGTACTATTCATACTGTAGGATGTCATTGCCATGATTCACATGTAACATTGAGTAAAATATGCATGGTTGCTGATAGTTATGTATGTATGTTTCCTTAATTCTTTTTTTTTAAAGATTTTATTTATTTATTTGACAGACAGAGATCACAAGTAGGCAGAGAGGCAGGCAGAGAGAGAGAGGAGGAAGCAGGCTCCCTGCTGAGCAGAGAGTCCAATGCGGGCCTCGATCCCAGGACCCTGGATCATGACCTGAGCCGAAGGCAGAGGCTTTAACCCACTGAGCCACCCAGGCGCCCTGTTTCCTTAATTCTTCATCAGATAGAAGCTCTTCAGGAAAAAGCAAATTATTCAGAAGAAAGTGTTGGTCTTTAAACTAGAAGAGCCAGGGCAATGACTAAATGTAACTAATATAGTTTCCCCTGCCCTTGATCATGTGCTCTAATTTGAAATAAGGGAATATTATTCTGAAATGTTAATCTTTCTTTCAATCCAATTTCCGAGCCTTCCTAGCTGGCTACTTGCATCCATATCTCCCTAACTACCCTCTCCTCCTGTCACCATCATATGCTCCTACTTCCTATTTCCTTATAGTTGCTTAATAGAACTGATGAAACCAAAACTTAACTACTGCAGGTCTCCAAATGCTTCAGTTCACTTTCCAATTAATCCAGTCCATGAAAATACCTGGACTCTTCTTATTGCTTCATGTAAACTCAGAAGGATGAAAAAGTGTGGTATAAGAGATAAGTTCTGGAAGATATTGCAGAATATCCAGGATTTAACTCATAACAATAGTAAAATTTCTATTTGGCCCTTTTATCTTGGACATAGACACTTTCCAGCCCTTAGTATCAATTGTAACTAAGGATGCAATTTTTTCATTCCAGGAAAATGATCAGGTAAGAAAGAGATGTCAAAGTCAACTCCATGTTTTTTGTCCAATAATTGGATAAATGGTGATAATATCTACTAAAAAAGAGATTCCTGGGGCAGAGACACATTTGAGATGGGGTGGAAAATTAAGAGCTGGCCTTTCCCTCATCATTTTGGTGATTTACAGTTTATGTTATTACCACCAGTATTGACGTAACACCCTTTTACATGCTTCTGGTACACATGGGGAGGACTTGCTCTGTGGTATACAAATAGGAATAAAATAGCTGAATTCCAAGATCGTTGAGTCTTCAATTGTAATATTTTCATGGAATTTGAGAAGAAAATTCATGTGCACAAAGTACTCTACAAGTGAGGCGGAATTACCATTCAAAAATTATAATTGTATGGCTCTGTTTAGATATCTACATTAAATGTGGGGTAATTTCAACCTGTTTAACCTCCTCTGGTTCTGATTTCAATAGGCACCATTAAATGGGTAGATGGAGACTGAAAACCTTACAGCAGTGACGGAGTTCATTATTCTGGGGTTAACAGATAACCCCGCGCTATGTGCCATCTTCTTTGTGATTTTCCTGGGAGTTTACATAGTTACCATAGTGGGAAATATGAGTATAATCATCTTAATCCGAAGCAGCCCACAGCTTCACACCCCGATGTACCTTTTCCTCAGCCATTTGGCCTTTGTGGACATTGGGTACTCCACGTCAGTCACGCCAATCATGCTCATGAGTTTCTTAAGAGAGAAAACGACCATCCCTGTGACTGGCTGTATAGCCCAGCTTGGCTCTGATGTCACCTTTGGGACTACAGAGTGCTTCCTGCTGGCTACCATGGCTTATGATCGCTATGTGGCCATCTGCTCTCCTTTGCTCTACTCCACCCAGATGTCGCCAGTGGTCTGCTTCCTCCTTTTGGGGGCTTCCTACCTGGGTGGATGCATGAATGCTTCATCATTTACAGGCTGTCTGATGAACCTATCCTTCTGTGGACCAAATAAAATCAACCATTTTTTCTGTGACCTCTTCCCACTCTTGAAGCTTTCTTGTGGCCATGTTTATATTGCCGAAATATCTCCTGCCATCTCTTCTGCATCCGTCCTCATCAGCACACTGTTTACCATAATTGTGTCCTATAGCTACATTCTCCACTCAATCCTGAACATGCGCTCTACTGAGGGGAGGAAGAAGGCCTTCTCTACCTGCACTTCCCACCTCACTGCGGTCACTTTGTTTTATGGGACAGTTTTGTTCGTTTATGTGATGCCCAAGTCGAGTTACTCAGCTGAACAGGTCAAAGTGGCATCTGTGATCTATACAGTGGTGGTCCCCATGTTGAACCCCCTCATCTACAGCCTGAGGAACAAGGAGGTGAAAGGGGCCATGAGAAAACTAATGGCTAAAACACACTGGTTCTCCTGAATTACGTCGGATATGAATCCATAAATAACAAACCAATGATTTGGGGAAAAATTTGTGCTGGATACTTTGATGATATTTATCATTAACTTTATCACTTTGATAGTGAAGAACTCCTATAAATATAAAAAGCCAATGCTGACTTCCATATAGAAAGTGAAATATGTGATTAACATGGAAATCTGCTTCATTCAAATTAAGTGTGAACTTTCCAAGGTAAGAATACCTTTGCAAAATAGTTCCATTCATCAGTTGTGAGTCCTATTTAAATAAAGAGAGCTATTTCCATCAAAGATCAAACTTGATTGAATCCCATCTTGTTAAATAACATTTGGCAAAAAACAAAAACAACTTGTCCCCAGCTAATGGTTATATTGACAAGTCAGGCTGTTCAGGTCACTTCCTTTAAAGTGCCCTGCCTTCATCAATGAACATTTAAATTTTTGGAAACACTGATGTTGGCATCTCCAAAAAGCTTCTATTTTCACTTTATTTAAGCCAAAGTAAATATCATGATTCTTCTGCGTGACCAGTAAGAGATCCAACCTGGATAACACAAAAGGAACTTTGTATACGTCTCGTGGACTCTTTTTGCAATGTGAGTCTTACCAGATGATTCTAGAGTAGGACTTCAAAAGCTGAAGTTTCTTTGGAGGGGGAGACTGGGATATTGGGACTTTCTTTCAACAATAATTGATAGATAGGAGGCATGAGATAATGGTTCAGGCAAATAATACGTTTGCCACAGATTTTATAATGTCTCTCAGGGAGGTGTCTCCTGTCACTGCTTCTTCCACTGACCTTTTTGAAGGGGCTTATGGTCCAGTCTGGTATGTCAACTGCTTCTAAATCGATTCCCTGACTCCTGTACTCCTTTCACAATGACTTATAATTAATATTCTAGCTAACATATTTTATTATCAGCATAGGAATAATGTCAGACAAACAAATTCTGTGACAGGTTGGAGGGACCACTTTACAAACTGACCCAAGTTCTTCACGGGTCAGATCAAGGAAACCTCCTCCTTTTCTGCCTGGAAGCCACTCTGTGAAATTTCTCTGGTCCTATTTCTCCATTTATGCCTCAAATTTACTTGCACCAATTATGGGGCCTTTAAGCCCAGCAGTGCAATAATTCGGGGGCTCGCATCAACACAGGCATGCCCCTTTGCAAAGAGAGGGCCCCCCAGAGGTGTAACTTCAGTCTTGGAGAGGCATCCTGGGAGTCATAGTGGGAGCTCTGCACTCTGGTGGTTGGAGGTTTTTTTCGCTGTTTCTGGAAGTCTTTGTCTTCATCTTTCCTCTTATACTATGCTTTTCACCAGGGTACATCCTCAGCCCCCTGCTCTTCTCCCCCTCCCCATAATCCTCTTGGGTGATCTTATCTTCTCCCATGAGCTCAGCTGCCCCCTGTGTGGTGACAGAATCCCTACACACCCTTCCTTGGAGCACAGATGAACTTCTTCACTGACCTTTCCCTTTTCCCCCAAGACTCTCAAACTCAGTGTGTCCTGACTTGAATTTATCAGACATCTCACAAAACTATTCCTTCTCCTCTGGTCCTTTCTCAATAAGTGGCATCTCTTTGCAAAGCCTTGTACTGCAAGAGATCTGGGGTGACCATCCCTGCATACCCATCAAAATAGTCTGCCTCCCTCCACCCCATTCCTTCTGTCAGAGGGAAGACATGTTGCACACGGACTGCTTCCTCATCCAAGTCTCTCCATTCTAGGTGCTTAAAGATCCTCCAGTTGATTATGGTAAGTTCACGCAGAGGTTTTTCCTTCCTATTTAATAATCCAATCCCCCAGGTGTAGGTGGTGTGGTGTGTGGCACTGTTACCTCTTTTATGGGAGAGGATACACATTGGCACCTATTTTTTTTTCCTTCCCAAATTCTAAATGAGGAAATGGCATGTAGGAGAAGGCATGTAGGAGAGCAAAATATTAACCTGTACAAATGAAGATATTAGAATATCTTCATATTTGAATATCACATATTTGTGGACACAGGTGTTTTCATGTTCTAAATCCCAGAACTTGACACTCTCCTCTCTGTCCCTGGCAGTATTGGAAACACTCAGGTCTCCCCAGTGAGACTGGGTCTTTCCCCATCTGTTTACAGCATGGCCAAGAGTAGCCCAGAGCACTGAGGTCAAGCTCGCTCCCCAGAGAAATGAGGAAGGGGAAAGGATGGGCTTGCTCTTCTGCTTGAATTGTGTCCTATAAAAATTCGTATGTTGTAGTCCTCACCACCAGTATCTCAACGTGACCTCATCTGGGAATAGATACAGAGGTTACAGATGTCAGTAGTTAGGATAAAGTCATATTGGAGTAGGATGGACTTCTATCCTTGGACTAATGGACTAATATCCTTACTTACAAAAGAAAAAAAAGAATTTGAACACAGACAACACACAGGGAGAACCTCATGTGAAAATAAAGACAGAGAAATGGGTTATGCTTCTACAAGCCAAGAAACTCCAAAGATAGCCCACAAATCGTCAGAAGCTAAGTGAGAGAGCTAGAACAAATCTCACAGCCCTCAGAAGGAACCAACCCTGCTGACACTTTGATTTTGGACTCCCAGCCTCCAGAACTGGGAGACAATCACTTTTTGTTGTTTAAGCCACTCAGTTCATGGTGCATTGTTATAGCTGCTCTCACAAGCTAATACAACTAACTACATATCTAGTTTTCCCCTCCAAACTGACCATCAGCTAATTTACTACTTCTTGGGGAGGAGGGAGTGAAGGCTAAGAAAGGTGTGTCATGCTAATGAATAGCTCTTCCAAAGGGGGACAGAGAATAATAGGAATGGGAAAAAGCATTTTCCCCAAAGAGCACATCAAAAAATAAAGATCAAGACTATCCCTGTGCAAATAATCAAAAACTCCTTTTGTAAGAATTTTTTTTAAAGTTTCCTGATGACTGTAGATTGTAGATTGTTACTTAGAAGGCAGAGATATGAACCAGGAGAAGATTTTAAAGATCCCGAGCTGTTGGGTTGTTAAAAGATTTTTAGTCTATATAAATTTCAGGAAAATTGTCTTCTTTTGGAGTGGATTGGGACTTAGGAAGTCATTGACATTCTTCATATTCCGTGAACCTTACCTGTAGCAGAGTATTAGAGCAGATTGTAGGCAAAGGGGTGAGAGGTAATTTGGGGGTGAGGAAATCATTGCATACCGTGATTAGGATGGTGGTTATACAAGCGTTTACATTTGTCAAACGTCATCTACCTATATATTTAAATTGTGTGTACATAAATTATACTTTAATAAAGTTGCTATTTTAGAAGATTCTAGAAGAGAGTACTCCTTTCTTTCTCATTTTAATCTGAGGCTACAGGCAGTGGCAACAGGATTACCATCTACCTAGAAATGGAGGCCAACGCTATTTCTTACTTAGTTCTCAAAGCTGTTCCCCATCTGTTGTACCTCCTCTAGTTTCCCAGATATTCTTTTTTGTTCCTTTCATGCCTTTCTTCAACACTGTGCCTATACCAGCACTGATTTTCTTTCTGGTTAAAAAAATTCTATTATTTCTTCTTTTATTACACATTTGCTGGTGATGAATTTAAAGTTTGGGGTAGGTTCATTTATTTTTGGTCACAAAGAGTCTTTGGTCAACAAGAGTCACAAAAAAAATCTTCATTTTTTTTCACTTTTTACATGCTTTTATTTTGAAATAATTATAGATTCAAGGAGCTGCAGTGATAGTACAAAGAGGGCCTGTGTACCCTTGATGCAGCTTCGCCCCAGGTTACTAATGAATCATAACAAAAACCAAGAAACGGACGCCGAGACAATGTATTAGTATAGTTCTGTGCACCTTCATTATTTTTTTTAAAGATATTATTTATTTATTTGACAGAGAGAGACACAGCGAGAGAGGGAACACAAACAGGGGGAGTGGGAGAGGGAGAAGCAGGCTTCCCGCAAAGTGGAGAGCCCGGTGTGGAACTTGATCCGAGGACCCTGGGATCATGACCTGAGCCAAAGGCAGACGCTTAATGACTGAGCCACCCAGGCACCCTGTGCACCTGCATTCTTGAAGATAAGTCTGTTTGGGGTAGAATTCTAGGTTACCAGTTATAAATCTTGGAGCACTTTTAAGATGCAGTTGTTTTCTTGTTTCTCTCATTTCTCTCAAAAATTCAGCCATCAGTCTTCTTCCCTCTCTCATCCTCTTTTTCAAAAGAAATATGTCTTGTATGTCCCCCTTGTTGGGGAAATTATCAAAAAGATGTGACTACCCATGAACCCAAGAGCTGGACCCAGGCATTCAGCAGCTCCTTGCC
This sequence comes from Mellivora capensis, assembly GCA_004024625.1. Lineage (NCBI taxonomy): Eukaryota > Metazoa > Chordata > Mammalia > Carnivora > Mustelidae > Mellivora > Mellivora capensis. The sequence continues at coordinate 11,158 of PISX010034435.1, forward strand.
TCCTCCTCTGTCCTTGGAATGTTCCCAGTTGCCTCTCCTGCTCCCTGAGCCGCCCCAACGACACAGCCTTGAGACAGTAACTGGTATTGAAAACACCTGCGTGGTCTTCGTGGCCTGCGTGATCTGCATGGCTGCACCCAGTTAAGGCCTCTTTACAAGCTTTAAAGGTTTGGCTGGTAGGTGGGGGGGATGCATTCGCCATCTTGCTGCTGCCCAAGACAAGCCTTGAATGTAAGTTCCCTTTGCTATTAAAACTGCCACCTTCTAACCCGGAGTGGTGCCTCACTTTTTGGTTTTTCCCTGCCCTGTGTGTAAGAGAGCTGGTTTCAGATCATACATGGGAAGCTCCAGGAGAAGTCCTCAAGCCAACACCTCAGAAGTTTTTAAGGTTTGCTTTTGGTTTCTTGTGGTCTTGTTATGATTTTTCCAAAGTGCAGTTGTTCTACTTACCGGTTTGGAAGATGCAGAGTTGCTTGAATTTGTAGCTCATGGTCTTTCATGTCTGGAATATTATCACTGAACATTTCTTCAGAAAGTTCTTCTACTCCTTTGTGCTTGGACTTCAATTGCACATGTGTTAAATCTTTTCACAATTTCCTGTATAGCTCTCATTCTTTTTGTATTTTTTTTCTCCATCCAGTAACATGTATGTTCTCTACTGACCTATCTTTCAGTTTACTAATCCTCTTTTCTGCTGTGTCCAATCTACTACAAATTCATCTACTGAATTCCTAATTTATTTTCCGTTTCTTGGATTTAAACTTGGTACTTTTTATTTAAAAAAGTTTTTGTATTCAGTTCTCTGATGTGAGTCTTCATTTTATTCCTCTCTTTTTCTTAGACATAGTTTTAATGTTTATTTTGAAGTACCTGGATTTTATGCATTTGATCCTGGCAAATTATTGGCATACCTTGTTCTTTTGTTTTTTGAATGATGGGCAATATGGATAAAAAGTTGTAGAAGGGGACGCCTGGGTGGCTCAGTTGGTTAAGCGGCTGCCTTCGGCTCAGGTCATGATCCCAGCGTCCTGGGATCGAGTCCCACATTGGGCTCCTTGCTTGGCAGGGAGCCTGCTTCTCCCTCTGCCTCTGCCTGCCACTCTGTCTGCCTGTGCTCCTTCTCTCTCTGACAAATGAATAAATTAAAAAAAATTAAAAAAAAAAAAAGTTGTAGAGGATAAAAATGAGATTATCTTCCTCAAAATGTATTCAGTTTCCTTCTAGAAGGCAGATAAAGCACTGGATGAATCTCTTTGGAGAAATGGAATTTTAGTCCCCAAAGGGTTCATTCATGTAACAAAACAACTCTGCGTCTCCTTGTACAGTATAACTCCTGGTAAAACAGTGCCGGTTAGGTGCTGTGCTGTGTTGGGGATGATCTGTTTCTGGTTTGGCCTTATTTCTCGGATACAGTAATTACTCCTCACATCTGGTCTTTCAGGACTCCCAAGTAGAAGCATAAGGTGTGACAGGTTTTCTCTACCTTTAAACAGGCTGTCTATCAGCACTGACAAAAAATGCCAGAATCTGCTGAGATCTTCAGCCTCCCCCAGGCAGATTGCCACCTGGTGTTTTGATCTCTCACATGCAACTTGGAAGTTGTCAATTTCCTTAAAGAGAAATTACACATAGAATTTCAGGCTCAAGTCTCTTCTGTCTTCGGTTGCCTGCCCTGTTGCCAAAAACCCCAGGCTGTAGTTTTTTGCTCAGTCTCCATTCCTGTTGATATCATTTGGCAAATGCTTTTATTTGTGAGGCTCCAGAAAGAAGTTACTGAGGAAATGACATTAAACTGAAGCATAAAGGAAAATGGGAGTGATCATTGGCTAGCTAAAAATGGTGATTGCTAGCTAAAAATGCTAGCTAAAAAAGGTGATCATTGCTAGCTAAAAATGCAGTTGCAGAAACAGGTGGGTGAAAGGAGAGATGTGGGAGGTTGAACTAATTATCTTTAGCTCAAAGTACAGGGTCTAGTACACAGCAAGCATTTAACAAATATCTGTTGGTTAAACATTAATTCTAATTCAATGAATATTTATTTGGTCTCTTTATTCCTCACACTAGATTATGAACTGAGGAAAGGAAGTTGAATGCATCATGTGCTTTTCTTTCAAGAAGTTCGCAGTGAAATGTTTCTTAAAAATTCAATGGTTTCTATCCACATAGTAAGAATAAAGTGCTAGTTGCCACTTTTTAAACTTTAAATTTTTTAAGGTTTTAAAATTCTTTAACATATATATATTTAAGGTGTACAACATGATTTCTGATATAACTATATATGTGAAATGATTAATGCAGTCAAGCTAATTAACATCCATCTCCTCACACCTTTTTGGGTGTGGTGAATGTTAGGTCCATAATCAAAGGAACGAGACTGATACAAAGCCAAGGTCAAGCAAAGCTTTATTTCTCGCCAAGCATCGAGAATCAAACTGACCGGTCAGGGCCATCTCTTACAAAGAGGTAACCTTCCCCGGCCTCACAGACTAACTTTTATAGAGCAAAGGCCATGTGGTTGAGCCTGGCTACACACAGGTGGCCAATGAGATTACAATTTACTCTAGTAGATATTTGAACTAGCCTATCACCTTGGTCAGAATTGGCACCCAAAAGGCGGGGCCCACTCTCCCTGGTAGCTAGGGAGACAGTATGCACGCCCCACTGACTGGCTGTCTCCACCTGGCCTGACCTGCCCTTGTATCTGGGCTTTGCAAGTAAGTTCCTCTGGGAGGGGCAGGGTCAATCTAAGTTTACTGCATAGGATCAATCTAAGTTTACTGCATAAACAACAAAATGGCTCCCTCCGGCTAAGTAGGCCCTTACAGTGAAAACAACTGAAATTTACTCTCTTAGCAAATTTCCAGTACAAAATACACAATTAACTATTAACATATAATGCTGTATTTTACATCTCTACAACATACTTATTCTACATAATGGCAACTT
>PISX010034436.1:0-14004 GCA_004024625.1 Mellivora capensis
CCCTGCAAATGAGAGATTGGATATATTTACTTTTTGACCATCAAGAACACACAAGTGGCACAAAGAGATAAGAGCAGAGGATTCAATTTGGAGTTAAATGAAGTGAATAAAATTCCACCAACCATATAATTCAAATGAAAAAATACACTGGTTTAAGAGGCATTGAGATGCCCTTCCTTAGAGATTAATCTATCAAATACTGCGTAACAATTTCCATGGAAATCATGTAGAAAAATAAGTATCTCCTGGGAGCTCAGCTGACTTTATCATGAGTGGTAATTTCTATCAGTAATTTCTATGAATATTTTGTTCACCAAAATGAAATTATTTCCCTTAATTCCCTGTGATGTTTATAATTCTATTTAAAGCATAAATCCTGACAGGCAATTTCTACTTTATTAACAAAACATGTAAAATGCTTAACATTTTTATTGAGACAAAATTTTTAGGCAAATATATTTTTGACTCATCAACTAAGGAAGAATACATCAAGCTATTTAAAATTACAGTAGGAAGAACGAGGTGTGGGAGTATCCATAAGAAAGAGTCTAGGTTCATATGTTTATTATCAACTCAAATAATTCCCTCTATAAACAAACAAAAACATCCACACTTTGGAGGTAGAATGAATAGGATGTGGTCCTTGAAATGCCATAGTGACAAAATAATAGTTAATACACTATTTATGCATCTTGAGTTTATTATTATTATTTGAGAAAATATCTGTGGCATGCATTTTCCACAGGGTTATTGTTCATTAATGTCAGCCACTAATATCAATTGTTTTTAGGAATTTTCACCTACTGGGGGAAATGAGATCTGGGCATTAAAAGAAAACCTACATTTCAAAATGATATTTGGTTGGCCCAAGACCAACAGACCACAGGATTTCAGAAAAAGCTTCTATATTCACGGTGAACTGAAGCAGTTGAGAAAAACACTGCTTTAGTTTTATGTCTGAAAGAGTTCAAAAATCTATGTTGAAACTGGTCTTGGATGTTTGTGGACATAACAAATGTGTGTGGTTGGTGATGAGAATGTGCTACCATCCCTACCACTGTTCAGCATGTGGACATAAGACACCCTGCCTCTCCTATAAATAAGGGGAGTGATCTCTATGACTTTTCTATTTCTAGAATTCTATGACCCTAGAATTCTTCCTGTTCATTGGAGTATTCAAAATAAAGAACAAGATCTGGTTTAAAGATCAAAAAAAAAAAAAAATCAGTTATTTTGTGTCCTGAAGAGCTGGACTAAACCAAAGGCCACTCTCTTTGAGTTCTTGGACTGGTGAAGTTTTGTTCCCAAAAGTCAGGTTCATTCTAAAGTCTTTCCACTGTATTTCAAAATTTATTTTTAATCATGATGTGGGATACTCACTTCTTTAAAGGAATCATTTGTTTCCCTAATAACTACTTCAAGATGAATGGCAAAACCTAGAGTTTTCTGGTCTTCATCGAGAAGTCAGTTTGGAAAATTTAATTTCCTTCTTGGTAGTAACCTTCTGCAGCAGATGTGACCTCCTAAGCACATGGTAAAGAAAATAAATCTCCATCCAGATGACCCTGAGAGCAAAGAAGTGCTCCTTGTCCTATAGCCTGACTCACATCCAGTACAAAATAAAGGGGTCATGTTTCTGATACTTTTAAATATGTTAGAGCCAGGTCTCTAAAGAACTAAACACTCAAGAGTTTACACCTGAGGGACAAAATTAAAGTGGTCTCACTGGCATTCATGCCAAGTTTTGTTTTTGTTTTTTCCAAAATAATATCTTCTGTACAACAGAGGATTTCTGGGGGAAAAAATGCTTTTTATCCTCCTTTAAGATCCTCCTTGTGAAAACAGACCATATTTTCTATCTGTAGTGATGTTAACAGTAAACACATGCTAGCATAGAGTAGTGTGCTGCCTGGATCCTGAGGCCTGAGTGCAAATCCCAGCTCCACAGTTTGTCCCACAGTTTGGCAAGAGGGGCTTGCTATTTGTTTTGTTTCTTTGTAACTCAATATCCTCTTCTGTAAAATGGGGATAATAATAGAGCTTAGCTCACAGAGACATTGGAAGAATTAGATGAGTTATTACATGTACTGGGCTCACGAGAGTACATGTCACATGATAAGTGCTCATCAATGTCATTTATTTTTTTAGGAATCTACAGCTTAGTTGTGGAGACAGGATGCAGAATAAAAAGAAAACCTACAGTTCAATGTATCCCTGGCTTGGTTTAAGCCAAACAAACCAGAGAATGTTAGAGGAATGAGGGACCATTATGATCTGAAGTGGTTTGGAAAAATTTCATGTCCGTGTTCATTTGGAAAGACAGAAAAGTTTGAGACTATGATCTGAAATAAAAAGGAAAATCATCACAGGTAAAAGTAAGGAGAGGAATGTAGACAAGGAGGCAGAAACATTCAACTTGGTTGGGATAAAGGTTTATAGAGGAGAGAAGAAAATATTGCATCTGAAGGTAGTGTGATGGGCAGAATAATGGTTTCCAAAGATGTCCATGTCTGACTCCCAGGGACCTGCAAATATGGTACTTCTGTAGCAAAAAGGGACTTGGCTGATGTTTTTAACCTAAAGAACTTGAAATAAGGAGAATTGGTGGTCCTTCTGATGCAACAGAGGGAGATGTAACTAGGGAAAAATGGTGAGAGATATGCAAGTTTGCTGGCTTAAAGATGAAGGAAGGCAGGGGGCCATCAGCTGAGAATTGTGAGCCGCTTTGAAAAGCTGGAAAAATCAAGGAAACAGATTTCCCCTAGAGATTCCAAGAAGCAATGCAATCCTGCCAACACCTTGACTATACAACCCAGTGAGACCCGTGTAGGACTTTAAAATAATAAGTTTATATTGTTTTAGCCACTAAGCTTTCATAATTTGTTAGGATAGCACTAAGAAACTAATACAATTAGGTTGAATGACCTCAGTCATCACTTCCTCTGAAAAGCTTCCCACAATCCCCTAAAACAGATATGAACTCCCTCTATGGCAACCACCATAGCATTTTCTTCATAGCTCAGCTCATCCTGACTGTCATCTGACTCTGCAAGTTCAAGGACATAGCCTTACAATTGTCTGCATCCTGTGAAGTACCTATCTCAGAAAGTGCAAAGAAGACAAATTCTATAAGTATTTTTGAGTGAAGTGGAAAGTAAAACAAAAATATTTTGCAATCCATAATGGTTTAAATGCAGCAGTCTAAATCATATCACACTCTTCAATTAAAGAAGACAAAACAAAGGCATTTTACCCTTTTCTTTTTTTTTAATTTCTTTTCAGCATAACAGAATTCATAGTTTTTGCACCACACCCAGTGCTCCATGCAATGCATGCCCTCCATAATACCCACCACCTGGCTCCCCCAACCTCCCACCCCCCACCCCTTCAAAACCCTCAGGTTGTTTTTCAGAGTCCATAGTCTCTCATGGTTCATCTCTCCCTCCAATTTTCCTCAACTCCCTTCTCCTCTTCATCTCCCCATGTCCTCCGTGTTATTTGTTATGCTCCACAAATTCTTGTACTCAAAATCACCCAAAACTGGTAAGGAAACTGACAATAACAACAAAAAATATAAATAAAATGATATTTTATTAAACTTCAAGAGGAGGAAATAACATGATATGAAAAAATACGATAAAGCAAATTCTATTACAGGAAAATGCTTCTCTTGGACATTTATAGGACATTTTCCCTCTGGAGAATGTAAACATTCAAAAAGACAAAAAGATAGAATTGCTTAATGCAATAGCCAGTTGGCTGGCTGAGTAGAGATGGTCCTCAAGAGGATGTTACTAACTCTCCATTGACCCTCCCATGGGACCTGGGCAATCAGCAGCTCTGAATCCCTATCCCCTGTCCTTGGAATGTACACATTGCCTACCCTTCCCATGGTAGGAGCATTTTCAAGGATACAGCCTCAAGGGGGTAATGTGTTTTTGAGGCCATCTGGATGGTGTATGTGACTGAACCCAGTTAAGACCTTTAAGTAAATGTTTAAGATTCTGGTGGACATGAGAGACTATGGACTCCAGGAAACAATCAGAGGGTTCCAGAGGGGCTTTGGGAGAGGGGAATGGGTTAACCCAGTGATGGGTATTAAGGAGGGCATGTTTTGTAATGAGTACTGGTTGTTATATGCAACTAATGAATCATTGAACACTACATCAAAAGCTAATGATGCACTGTATGGTCATTCATATAATGTAACACAAATAAATGCATAAATAAATAATAAATAAATAAATGGACTTCTTTTGTGAAAAAAAATTTTTAAAAATAAAAGCTTTGATTCAAAAAAGAAAAGATTCTGGTGGGCAGGTGTGGAGATCTGCTGCCTAAGATAAGCCTCAAATGCCAGTTCTCTAGCTTATTGAACTTGCCACCTGCCATCTGAAGTAACCTGCCTCTTTCTTAACTCTCTCCCTGCTTTCTGTGTAAAGGAACTACTTTTATATTTTACCCAGGAAATTCCCAAGTGTTTGAACCAACAGATGGTGAGCCAGCGAGGAGACCTAAGTAAGAATGGAGTCTTGGGAAAGAGGCATCAGGAGAGAAATCCTGGGTTGGCCCATGACCTCTGTGTGGGGAAGGTGACCTGTATGTCGGAGGCTCATGGGCTGCCACATGAAAACAGAGATGCCCCCAATGCCAGCTGCTTTAATGCACTTGTTTGAGGAACTGCAGCAAAGAAGGGGGGGGGGGGGAATGGCAGCAGGTGGCCTGGCCTCTACTGTGGGCAGCTTGCCCAGTCACTGATGCCCAACTAAAGACTGTCACACACATTAGAGAGTTAGAAGAGCTTAGGTTAGAGAAGAATGTGTGGGGATCCAACCCTCTGCTAGCTTTAGGGCTGGAAGACAAGGCATACTTACATAACACTAAAACTTAATTTTCCCTCATCTGCTAAAAGCATGAAGTTTTCTTGGACTATGGGTCTATTCTTGATAAGAATGTGGAAAGTTTTTCTTTCTCTTCTAAGTAATCTGCCCAGAAAACAAAAATTCTGTGTTTTCTCAAAATAATTTCCAGCGCTTCTTGTTGCCTTTATCAAGTCTTTGATGTAACTTAAGAATTCCATCTTTACCAGGCTAACAGGAAGAAAACAAACGAAAACAGTAACATAAAAATGCACTCCTCAAAGTTTTATTATGTGAAAGTAAGATATATTAATATAAATGTTTCAATAATTGTATACATCTTAGGCTAAAAGAAACTCAAGCTCGGGTACATAAACTATTACAATAACTGTTTGCAGGCTTTGTTTCTAAATAACAACGATGTCTCAAAAGGAGACAATTAGTGGCAACTGTGTGTGTATGTTTTATTATTACACCAAAGGCCTTGGGGATTAGTCAATGTCCTCCCTGTTTATTATATGTGGTTACTTCAAGGGTAATCGCTGAGTAATTCTTCATTAATAACATATTATCTCCCAACAGAGGATCCCATAAATTTCTATATTTTATTGCTGGTTAACAAAATAATAGAGGAAATTTGACTAAAAATCAGATCAGCATTGGTAGGGCAATTTTGCTTAAAATTGTTCAGCATATTTCTTTTTTTTAAGATTTATTTATTTATTTTAGAGAGAGAGTTGAAGGGAAGAGGTAGGGGGTGAGGGAGAGAGAATCTCAAGCAGGCTCTCTGCTGAGCATGAAGCCCAACTCAGGGCTCCATCCCACGCTCCTGAGATCATGACCTGAGCTAAAACTAAGAGCCAGACATTTAACCAACTGAGTCCCATAAATTATTGAGAATGTTTCTAGTACATGTTCCATCCACCAAGCTTATAGCCCTGACAAAACTCTAAAGGTAGAACAAACTAAGAATCACTGCAGAAAGATCACATGAACTTTTGCATTTTTAAAAATTGCCTTCAATCCACTGCACTTGCTTTCCTGGTTAGGACTAGGAAAGATAAGGGGGCACAAAGGAGACATTTCAGGGTCTATTAATGATATTACTTCAAGTGTTCCTTAACACTATAGTCCCATATTTTATACTGCTTAGAGTTTAAATGCCTCTATGTAATTGCTACTAACTCAAGAGATGACTGCAACCATAGCAGGAAATCAAAATACTAAATCTTAGCTATCCTCCAAAATTCTTAGCTTCCAAATGTTCCTCCCCGACCCTTATCCCTGAATGCACTTAAGCAACCAATAGCTTTTACTCTGAGATTCCATCTTCCTGTTCCTACATCCTGTCCCATGATTAAGATAACTCATTTCCTCCCTACTTTCCAAGAATGTGAACAGTGAACACTTCTCAGAATAAAACTAAACTTGGAGTGACCCTCTCCAGTCAGCCTTAGAAATCTCTCAGCTACTTGTTCCCCGCAGAACACTCATCTCAAAGCTACTTCCATATTTTAACATCCTTAATACATGCTTGACTTAATGACTTGGGATTGTTTTTTGGTTTTTGTTTCTTGTTTTTAAGATCTATTTATTTTATTTTTTACAGAGACATCAGGATGGAGGGGCAAAGAAAGAGGGAAAAAGAATCTCAAGCGGAGTCCCTGCTGAGTGCAGAGCCTGACAGATGTGGGGCAAAATCCCAGGACTCTGAGATCATGACCTGAACTGAAATCAAGAATCAGATGCTTAACCAACTGAGCCACCCAGGAACCCCTGTTTTTTGTCTCTTTCAGTGAAGTACCTACCTTAAGAGTTGCAGATGTAAAACATATAGGCAGATCATCTGGCAGGCTTCATAGCAGATTTTCCATAAATGGTAGTTAATACTGATACAGTCAATAAATAAACCATTTGTAGCCTGATTTCATTGGATAATGAGAAAGGGGATAATAATAATGAAGCTTAGGGAGGTAAAGAGCAAATAATTGGGTAGCAACGTGAAACAATCACAATGGAACAGTAAACTTTTGGAAGGCAGGCCAAACCCAACAGAAGGGCAACATTGCCAGGGGTAAAGCGAAATACAAACAGCAAATTATTTTGAAGGTTTTAAGTTATTATTTTCATTAGTGATACCACACAGCCTTGCAGATTTCAGGCCATTCTCTCTTAAACTGATACACATCCCCAATTACTTGTAGACAATTTGGAGAAGGAATTTTGTAGATTTCTAAATGAGAGATTTCTGTGTCAAACCTCTAGAAACAAGCCAGGTCTTTTCCTGCCATATAAGCCTCTGACATTAGGATAGAAATAATAAGAGCATTTCTTTTTTTTTTCTTCTCATGGTAAAAGGGAAGGTCAAAAATCTGCTGCCTTACCCCTTGACACTGTGAAATATGAAATGAACGAGGTCACTTATGTCCAGAGGTTTCCAAATAGAGCCAAGAGACCATTAAGGATATGAGCCTTCTGTGCACCCTCATCAGTGAAACCATCAAATTTTGAACTGGGTCAAACCACAGATATCCCAAGGACTCAGCCCAGATACCTGCAACTTGCTACAGTAGGACACTTTGCTTAGTGTTTTAGCCTTTAGCAACCAATTATACACAGTTCGGATTAGTTTTCTGCCAACAACACCAGTCAAAATTCTTTGTAAACAACATATGCAAGCATTCCCTTTTGTCTTTAAAATCCCTTGACTTTTGTCCCCTGAGGGGACACAGTTTGGGAGGCTTCCCAAATTGCAATGCTGAGACCCTCAATAAATGCTTTTGTTCTATTTTCGCTTTGCCTCTTTCCATGGTCAACACCAGATTTTGTAGGGTTAAAGACCTTCTACATCTTTGAAAAATGCTTATATTCAGAAAGCCTACTTATTTTTAAAGTGCTCAGGGATGGGGTACTTGGGTGGCTTAGTCAGTTAAGCATCCACTTTCAGCTCAGGTCATGATCCCAGGGTCCTGGGATCGAGCCCCATGTCAGGTTCTCTGCTCTGCGGGGAGCCTGATTCTGCATCTCCCTCTCCCTCTGCCTCTCTTCCCAGCTTGTGTTGTGCTCTCTCTCTCTCAAATAAATAAATAAAAATTTTAAAATTAAAAAAATAATAATAAAGTGCAGGGAAACAGTGTGTGAAATTTCAAACTACTAAGAAGCCAACCTTGCCTTGAGTTGTTCAGACGAACTTTGGCAAAGCAGTTGGGCAGAGTCCTGTTCTCTGCCCAAGAAATCAGACTTGGCAGATAAGAAATCAGTGGTCCTTAATTCTTTTCATTTCTAAAGGAAGTTGCCTCTGTATTCTTAACCCATGCCACTTGAGATCCAGATTTTTTTTAGTTTATTCTTTTTAATTTTTTTAATTGTTTTTAATGTTTTTAATGTTTTATTTTTATTTTTTATTGAAGTATGATTGACATACAATGTTATATTTGTTTCAGATGTACAACACCTTATTTCAACCATCTATACATTACTCAATGTCCACCATGATAAGTGTAGTCATCCTCTGTCACCATACACTAATTTTTTAAAGATTTTATTTATTTGAGAGAGAGAGAGAGCACACAAGCATCAGGGAGGGGTAGAGGGAGAAGCAGACTCCCCACCAAGCAGGGAACCCGATGCAGGACTCAATCCCAGGACCCTGGATCATAACTCTAGCCGAAGGCAGATGCTTAACCATCATACATTATTTTTTAAAAGATTTACTTATTTTATAGAAAGAGAAAGAAAGCACAAAAGGAGAGGAAGGCCAGAGGCAGAGGAAGAGAGAGAATCTCAAGCAAATTACCCACTGAGCATGGAGACTGATGTGGGACTCGATCTCACCACACGAGATCATGACCTGAGCCAGAATCAGGAGTCAGCCACTTAACTGACCGAGCCACCCAGGTGCCCCTGTCACCATACATTATTGACTATGTTCTCTATGTTGAACTTTATTTTTTTTTACTTGAAAATGTCTTTATTTTATGAAATTTAGAAAACAAAAAAGGAAGAAGAGAAAAATGTTACCCAGAATCTTACCATCCAAAAACAAGGCATAATAATATTGAGTTGATTTTCTTTCTTTTTTTTTATTCTGCCTAGTTACTATTTCATAACTATGACTTTTTAATCGCCATTTTGATCCATATTATGTATTATTACTAACCTTTTTCAACTCTAGTATAATTAACATCTAGTTTTATATTAGTTTCATGTGTACATAATAATGATCCCACAATTTTATACACTACTCAACCCTCACCGTGATAACGGCTTCATCCCCATCACTTATTTCACCCATCCCGCTGCTCACCTCCCCTCTGGTAACCACCAATGCACTGTCTATGTTTAAGAGTCTGTTTTTTTGTTGTTGTTGTTTGTCTCTCATTTTCTTTGTTCATTTGTTTTGTTTCTTAAATTCCACATACAAGTGAAACCATATGGTACTTGTCTTTCTCTGAATGACTTGTTTCACTTAGCATCATACTCTCTAGATCATCCATCTTGTTGCAAATGCCAAGATTTCACTTTTTATAGCTAATATTCCATTATATATATAAAACAAATGTTGTACTCTCTTAAGTGAGTTGACCTTTAGTTTGTTAGCCAGAGTCTTTACAGAACTGTATACTAGGTCCAAGTTTTAAAGAGGCAGAGTGTGCCTCAATGAAGTCCTCTCTGGACTTCCATGAGGTAAATGAAAGGTAAAATTCCTAGGCACGCAGTTTCTAAAGGATACCTTTTTGTACTATAATTGTCTGAATTTTTATTGGGAATTGTTTTCCTTATCTCTTTGTATTGTAATTTCATTGAACTACATATGTAAGTGGGTTGAATTAATTCAGGCACTTGCACCATATTAAACAATAAGGGTTTTGTTTGTTTGTTTGTTTATAATGTAGGTACTAAATTTTGTTTAGGTTTTGTGATTCCAACAACTTTAGTTAGGTTACCTCTTACATGATCGTAATTAATTATCTCCTTTCTTGTAAATGTATGCTATTCCTCCACTATAAGATTGAGGGTGCTTTTTTTTTTCCCCATGCCTTTGAATATAGGCTGTTTTTAGTAACTTGCTTGATCAATGAATTGAGCAGATTCTCGGATAGAATTGGCATGCTCATTGGACAGATGGCAGCAAGAGTCCAATGCTGGGTCATAACCTCTAACATGCCCAAGCATTGCAATTATTAAGAGTTGCCAGCAGTGAATTGGGGTGGGGCACTGGTGAAAAAATATGCATTGGCTTATGTAATTATCTCTAGGTTGTGAGAGATATGGGGAGCCATGCTAACTATTGAACTACGGAATTAGTTGTCGTTAAGTGTCACTAACATGGGGATGATTGAAAACAGCAGACTCAGGCCAGAGAAATTCCAATTCGTGATATGATGTCCAAGTCATATAGAGAGCATTTAAAAAGATCCTCATCTCCTACAGTTGGAGAACAAACTGCATATAAACTCAATCCAACAACCTGACAGTAGGAAATAGAATAAGGAAGAAGCTGAATTCACAACCTCTACAAGTTTCCTGTACAAAAGTCAGGACTCTGATAAGGAAGGAGTTGGACGCTGAGAATTGAGATTAAGACATCTGTTTGGGTGTGTTTGAGATATTCCAGTTCCCCCAAAGTGTCTGACCATACAGAAGTGGCCCTCTCCCCCTTGCTGGAAGAAACCAGCCTTTCTTTGCCAGAAAACTTTAAGAGGCCTCACTTAAGTGAGACACAGTATAAGACACTAAGTGCTTTTCTCAAGATCTTGTCCACCTTCTGCTCTTAGATTTTAGACCTAAGCCAGGGACAAGGCTCCAAGTGGTATGATTTGATGACTAAGGAGAATTGGCCTATTAGTCACCAAAAGAGTTATAGGACTTGGGTGATAAGTACCATCAGAACTGGAAAATGTGCAGTATACATCATGAAGGTAATGTGCTTAGGATGGGAGGAATATAAAGCTGAATAAGGAAGAACTTATAGAACTCTGGTGCCTCAAAAATTACCTTTTAGGCAAGACACCAGAAGCAGACCTTAATGCATTATTGGTATGACTCCAATAACCTTGGCAAAACTGACAGCCTACAGTAAGGGAAGTAGAGATACCATTATTGCCATGCTAGAGTGTTGAAGGGGCCCAAAGAGATGTAAGGATACTTGAAAGGACTTATGTTATAAGTAAATATACATGGTGATTGTGCTATCAAAAATCCATCAAAGAAGGTATCAGGTGACTGAAACAATAAAGAAAAGCACGAGTAAGAGGGACTGCAGGGCACCTGGGTGGCTCAGTCCATTAAGCATCCCACTCTTGATTTCAGCTCAGGTCATGATCTCAGGGTCCTGAGATGGAGCCCCACATGGGATTCTACACTCAGCAGGGAGTCTGCTTAAGATTCTTTCCCTCCCCATTTGCCCCCCCTCAAATAAATAGGTAAATAAATAAATAAAATCATTTAAAGAAATTTTTTTAAAGAGCTACTCCAGCTGGTGGGAACCCAGTGGTATGAGAAATTGTTACACATTTAAGTTCCAAGAGTCAAGGGGAATGAAAGGATTCCAGAACACTTGAATACAGAACTTAATGCCACCACCAATGACATAAAGGATGCAGAAGAAGTCATCATATCATCTGTCCATTTAAATCAGCAGCCTGGCCCATCCAGAAATCAAATGGCTCTTAGAGAATGACTGCAGACTGCTTAAAGTTCAACCAAGTAGTGGCCCAACAACAGCTCCGTGACTTACACATGATCATATGTACATATGAACAAGGTCTCCCATACATGGTACACAGCCAATGATTTGGGAAATGTATCCTTTTCTATTCTGATTAGAATGGAGGATCAGAAACAGTTTACACTCATGTGAGAGGAACAACAATATTCATTTTCAATTTTTCTCGAGGTTATGTTAACACTCCTGCCCTCCTCAGTATAGTCTGCCGGTATATGGCCCCCCGAGATACTTGGCCTCCTACCCACTACCCTTAGTGGGTACTAACTGTAATGTCTACCACCCTGATAGCATCATACTGATAGAGCAGTCCACACAAGCAGTCGCCGGAACGTTGGACGCCTTGGTGAAACACCTGTGCTCCAGAGGGGGAAAGACACAACACAAACACACAAATACCTATTAAGACTCGGAAACTCAAAATATTGGGTGAGTTTTTGCAGGTCTACCCGCCAAGGGCATGCGACAATACCCCATCCAAAGCAAAATTCATGAAGATTTAGAGTCCTACTAGGCCTCTGTGAGTTTTGGAGGCAACACATTCCACAGCTAGGAAGAGTTCTCCAGCCCAGAGACCATAGGGCACAGAAGGCCCACAGGCATTAAGTGGGGTTCAGAACAGGAGAGTCTCCCCAGCAGGTCCACGTACAGTACAAGCAGCCCTTCCGCTTGGACCACACGATGGAGCACGATCTGTAAGGAAAGCAGTGGTCCTGGAAAAAGAAGCAACATGAAGCTTATTACCAGCCTCAGTAGAGGAAAGATTCAGATCCGGAGCTTCAGGAGATATTCTATACCATCCATAACAAAGGAGGTTACATTTTTTGAGAAAGAGCTCCTAGACTGTTTGTGGGGCCTAATAAAGAAGGAACTCTTGCCCAGGAAGCACCACATGGGCATGTATCCAGTCCTGCCCTAAGGCACTGGATCCAATCAGAGCCTCCAATAAATAAAGTAAAATGGGCAAAGCAAAAGCCATAAGATATAAATGGAGCTCCGTTTAAATGGATCCCAAGTAAAGCAGGGGGGTGATCAAGCAACAACTCAAATGTGCATGAATAAAACCTCTCCTTTCCCACCTCAATGTCACTCCTTTTGAAGTAATCAACATCTAAACTTGCTGTGCATCCTTTATAAAGTCCTCCCAATGCTCACTTGCACCTGCATGCACATGCACATTTTATCATACAGCACTGGCCCTTGTTCTTAATGATCAGAGCTACACTTTGGTCTTCTGCTTGATTTTTTTTTCCACGTAACAGTGACTGCATACAATCTCCAGGTCAGTCCATAATTACCTAGTTCTTTCATTTGCTGTGCATTTCACATCCACACACATAAAATTGACTTTTCTTATAATGGTGGATATACAAACCGTTATTTTTATCTTACTTTCCATACAAAGTGCTGAAATATGTGTGATCTTATTCATTGGTATTTATATTTTGGTCAGCTAGAGATTTCTAAAGGAAGGATTTCTCGGTCAGACACCATAAAAATTTATAATTTTACATGGGAACTAGCAGGTTCTTTGTGAAATGGAGTATTCACACTATTAGCAGGAAGTAAGAGTGGACATGGCCATATAGGAACTTCACCTTCACAGGAAACTAACAATATTCTATCTATATTGAAAGGCACTGCATTGACCTTTAGTTTCCTTTCATTTTCTTGACGTCATGATAGTGAAGTATTTTTTCCCACACAATCTTGTTATGTGGATACCCATTTCTGTGAATTGCTTGTTCCTTTGTTTGCCCATTTATCTATTATATTTTTCTTTGAATTTTAGACTGTTCCTTCATTATCAGAGATACAACTTCATTGTTTGGAACATGTACGCAAATATTTTCTCTTGTTTTATTTTTTCCCTTGTAATATTATTTGCGGTACTCTGAACTTTTGATTACAAGTTTTGGTTCTCTTGTCTGGGTTAAATAGTATTCAAACATCCATGATTGCACAAACAGTCACCTAAGTTTCCTTCCAGTATATTTCCACATTTATATTCTCAATCCATCTCTATATTATTATGAAACTCTCATCATGTCACAAACAAGATGGGAGAGAAAAATATTTAAGAACTACTCCACTTTTCAAGTCATCTATGAGCTGGCAGAGCATGGACTCACATGCATGTTCTGACTTCCACTTCAGTGATGGCTTTCCTGTACAGTCTGTACCAACATCTACGGTACAACACAACAGAGTTCTAGTTTACCAAGACCATTAGAGAATTTTTCCTTTCCAACTTCCTCCTGAATGCATTTTTCACCTCCTTGTTCCTCAGACTATAGATGAGGGGGTTCAACATGGGGATTACCACAGTATAAAACAGAGAAATCACTTTATTGATATCCAGGGAGGAAGTTGAGCCAGGCCGAACATAGATAAAGAAAAGAGTCCCATACAGGATGG
>PISX010034437.1:0-13990 GCA_004024625.1 Mellivora capensis
GATAACCAAAAGCAAATACTGTCCCTTCTCTCTCATACTTCACAACCCCAGACATGAGGGACAATCTTGAATGACTTCACCAGTTCTCTGTGGGTGCAGAACACATTCCAGAGCCCTGTGTTTGCTCTGGATTTTTTTTGGCATGGAAGGACAAAATGAAAGAGAATTGTGAGCCTAAGGACTATGCGGGATAGCAGATATTGATTCTTCTTTTTTAATTCCTTCTTCAAAAAAGAAAGTTTTACTGAAATAACTGAGCCACAAAAAAAGAATATACAACAACAAGGTGCCCACCATTGATCGTAACCAATCAATATCTAGACCATATATATCCCATCTCACATTCCATGGATTTTCCTTCCCTTTCCCCTAAATTCATAATCTTGAATTTAAAGGATACATTCTCTAAAGTGATAAACTATTGTCCTTGTATTCCCTTTAAATTATACTATAGATTTATTTTGAAAAAGATATTAAAAATATACCCATTTAAATATAAAGACTAAACAATTACTCGTACATGTCAGTATAAGTTCATTTCTATAAATACTAACTATATTTTCAAAAGAGTATATTTTCAAAAAAAGTTAGAACTGTGTCAATGCTTTACACTTTTAACAGCTTTGTTGAGATACAATTCACATATCCTACACTTCACTCATTACAGGTATCTAGCTCGGTGGATTTTAGTAAGGGGCCGGGTTGTGGAACCATCACTGCTTCAAGATTAGCACACTGTCAAAAAAAAAAAAAAAAAAAAAAAAGATTAGCACACTGTCATCAGCCCAGGGAGATCCTGGGCCCTTAGCTATCAGCCCTCTGTGCCCTCATTTCTCCTACCCCAAGCAACCATCAATCTATACTCTCTCCCTACATTTCCTTTTCCGGACGGAGAATCACATAATGACTGGTCTTTTGTGACTGGCTTTTTAATTTTGAATATTGCTGTCAGGATTCATGCATGTTGTAGCGCCAACATCATTTCTTTAATAGCATCTGTTTAACAGATTCGTTTTCCATGGCTCCGTTCCATGACCATATTGCCAGGACATTAGTCACTCCTTCTGAGCCAATAAGAACCCCAACAGGGAGAAAACCTGTATGCAGTTCAGCCCACTGAGGTGACTCATTTTGACCTACCCAGAGCATACCAAGCCTGATGCAGTCTGTACACCTTCAAGGGGCCCTCAGTTAAGTGATCAGCTCTTTGTTGTTCAGTAGACACTGATTCATAGAGCACTGCCCAAGTAACCATAAGATCGTCAGATGGTCCCAAAGAGGACCAATGAGGAAAAGTTGTTTTCTAGTCATGACTACAGAGCGCCTCCTATCACTCTGCTTAGCATGTTCCCCTATAAGACACATTCTTTTCTTTACGGAATATCTGGGCACAGCTCAGTCCCATTAGATCATTTCTCTGACATTGTCTGAGACAGTATGGGTAAAACAAAATTCAAAACTGTATCATGTAAAAAACAAAACAAAACTGTATCCTGTCCTTCAGTTACAGAGGCAGTCATCACTGATAGTGATAGCAAACTGATAATTGTCTCCCAAATGGACAAAATACTAGCAATTTTGGATTTCATCATCCTCATGCATGCCATTCTTTGTGACTCTCTGTGTTCTATTTTAGGCAGAGTGGTGAATGTGTCTAGCATAATAAGCCTCGTAGCCCTTAAAAAGTGCAGCCCAGAGCTGCAGCAGAAGTTTATAACTGAAACCATCACAGAGGAGGAGCTGGTGCGGCTCATGAACAAGTTCGTGGAAGACACAAAGAAAGGCATGCACAGGAAGGAGGGCTGGCCTGATACTGCCTATGGAGTGACAAAAATCAGTGTCATGGTCCTCTCCAGGATCCATGCCAGGAACCTGAGTGAGCAGAGGAAAGGGGACAAGATCCTCCTGAATGCCTGCTGCCCTGGGTGGGTGAGAACAGACATGGCAGGACCCAAAGCCATTAAAAGCCTAGAAGAAGGAGCAGAGACCCCTGTCTTCTTGGCCATTTTGTCCTCAGATTCTGAGAAGCCTTATAGGGAGTTTGTTATGGAGAAGAAAGTTGAACAATGGGGACCACTTTATCAGTTACCTTCATGGCTCCCATCTCAAATCCCACCATGACCAACTAAAACAACTGTTCTACTGTCAACAATATCCTTGTCAAAAAAAAAAAAACAGAAACAAAAAAAGAATCACTATCCCTACCGAGTATTCACATTGAATTGGCTACTAATTCTGTGAAGTTTCTTGTGATTTCTTCTGTGATATGAGAGGAGAAAAAGTAGAATTGATGACAATAATTAATGGACATCACAGAACAAATAAACAATTCTAAGTAAATGTCCACATCTGCAGAATGTTTACATGGCAGCCATCCCAAAAATCACAATTTAGTACACTAAGTTCAAGGAACAGACCCTGAGGTGGATCAAGAAAAGGACAGTTTAACTCAGAGCTTGGTAAACATTAGTGAAAGAGCCAGATAGTAAGTAGTTTCACCTTTGCAGGCCAATGGTCTCTGCAGACCTACTCAAATCTGCTGTTGTAGCTTGAAAGTCAACACAGATGACATATCAACCCATGAATGGGGCTGGATTTCCCTGGCCAGCATATCAGCCTCTACTATGACATGGTAACCCCATGAAGAATAGATATCCTCTGTCTATCCTTCTCATTGATATCCTTAAGTATCCTTAAGATATCCTTAAAAATCAAACTCACTGAGGGAAAAGCAATTGCAAGGTGTGAAATGGAACTGGGTGCCCAAGATACATCCATAAGACAAGCTGAGACAAGGGGGAAAAGTGAACGTAGATTGGTACCAAGGGATATGAAAGAATGATTGTCAAATCTCCTCAAGGTGAATGTGTTCTTAATAGATAGGGATAAAGGGTCACCAAGTTTGTAACATTAACTTCGATCAGCAAAATATCAACAGAAGGTGAACACATAAAGAGAAGAAAATATTCATCATTGTTGAGGCTACTTTGCTGAATCCATGGGTGTCCACAATACTATTCTTTTCACTGTCCTTTTGGAAAGCTGTGAACACAAACATCTGGAAACTAAAAGGTCCTGGCTCTGCCACCTTACTGGGTGACCTTGAGCAAAATGCCACATGCCATGTGTTGCTATATGTCAATCTCCTCAAGTGTACAATGGGGGATACCTCATAGCACTGCTGTGAGGAGTAAGTGAACTGATACAGATGGACAGGCTGAAAACAATGGCTGTGCAAAGTGTCCACCAAGAGCCCCTGTAGTGGGGCCTGACACATCCATGGCCCTGAGGAGAAGTTCTTACTGCCCTGCACCAAGCCGGCTCCCCATGGGCTCAGTAAATGCTCACCATCTCCCTCTCCTCACAGAAGCATTCATGTACTACAGACTCCTCTCCTCTCATGATTATTTTTCACTCTTTACAAGGGCTCTTCAGGTGATGGAAATGAAAACTAAGGGACCATGCAAGCAAGGATTAGTTTTTTTATTTTGAAAGTGAGGTTTCCTTTGGGGCACCCAGCTGGCTCAAATGGTTTATCATGGGACTCTTCATCTCAGGGTTGTAACTTTGAGCCCAAGTTGGGTGCAGAGATTACTTTAAAATAAAATCTTTTTTAAAAATAACATAAAATAGGGGCACCTGGGTGGCTCAGTGGGTTAAGCCTCTGCCTTCTTCTCAGGTCATGATCTCAGGGTTCTGGGATCAAGTCCCACATCGGGCTCCCTGCTGAGCAGGGAGCCTGCTTCCCCCATCTCTCTGCATGCCTCTTTGCCTACTTGTGATCTTCCTCTCTTTCTGTCAAATAAATAAATAATCTTTTAAAAAAAAACATAAAATAGTGGGGAGGAGCAAGATGTCAGAGGAGTAGGAGACCTAAATTTCCTCTGGTGCCAGGAATTCAGCTAGTTATCAAACCATTCTGAACACCTATAAACTCAACAGAGAATCAAAGAAAAGAAGAGCCACCTTTCTATAGACAGAAAAGCAACCACTTTCTAGAAGTTAGGATGTGTGGAGATGTGAATCTGAGGTGATATATGGGAAGATTGATTGTAGGGGAGGAGGGAGCCTTCATCAGACAGCTCCTGGCAAATGATAGAGTACCTGAGCACAAAATCAAAACTTTAGAAGTCTGCTCTAATGAGGGACATCACTCCAGTGGCTAGGAGGAGGGTGGAACCCTTATTGTAACAGTGTGATCCAAGGACCCTCAGGGTCACAAAAAGACTGGGGGTTCCTGAGTGTGGCAGAATGTGGCAGGTATTGGAGCAGGGAAGCCAGCTGCAGAGATAGAGCCAAGGAGTGGGCTCTCAGCTCAGGGTTACCTTAAACTGTGATCCAGGGCATAATCGGACCACTGCTTGAACAGCAAAACAGCAGAGACAGAAATTCTCGGTCATAGGCCAGGTGAGCTCAGAGTGCAGCCAGACACCAGAAAGACAGGAGTGATTGACTGCTTTTCTCTGAGGTCTCAGTGAGGAGGTGGGTCCAAGCTCTCAGCTCCTCCGGGACAGAGATTGGGAAGGCACCATTTTTATTCTCATCCTCCAAAGCTCTAGGGGAAGCTTTCAGGGAACAAAAGCTCCTGGGAGCCAACTCAAGCAGATGATTTAGCCTGGCCCCTGGCAAGGGAGGTGCAGTTCCACCTGGAGCTAGGACAGTTGAGAATCACTGCAACAGACCCCTCCCCCAGAAGATCAGTAAGACCATCCAGTCAAAACCAAGTTTACCAATCAATGAGAATGCAAAACTCCAGCACTAGGGGAAGACAGCACATAGAATTCATGGCTTTTTTCCCATGATATTTTAGTCTTTCAAAGTTAATTTTTTAAAATTTTCTTTATTTTTTCTTTTTCTATTTTTAAAAATTTTTCCTCTATCCTATTTTAACCAACATCTTACCAATACATTTTCAAAAATCGTTCTTACTTTTCATTTTTTTTTAAAGATTTTATTTATTTACTTGACAGAGAGAGATCACAGTAGACAGAGAGGCAAGCAGAGAGAGAGGAGGAAGCAGGCTCCCTGCTGAGCAGAGAGCCCGATGCGGGACTCGATCCCAAGACCCTGAGATCATGACCTGAGCCGAAGGCAGCGGCTTAACCCACTGAGCCACCCAGGCGCCCACTTTTCATTTTTATAGTCATATTCTATCCCTTCATTGTAATTACCCTTATTTTTTGTATACATATAAGTTTTTCTTTCTTTAAAATTATGGGATACAGTTTCTTCCAACAAACCAAAATATACCCTAAATCTAGTCTATGGCTTTGCTCTACTCTTCCACCTGACCATATTCTCTCCTTTTTTCTTTTAAATTTTTTCTTTCTTTTCTTAACCAACTTCATATCTTATCAATTCCTTTTTTAAAAATCGCTTTTAATTTCATCTTTACAATCATATAACATCCCTTCATCAGATTTACCCTTATTTCTTTCTTCAAAATTTTGGGAGGAAGTTTCTTCCAACAATCCAAAATATACCCAAAATCAACTGTGTGTCTCTGTTATGTTCACCAGCCTGATCATATTTTTTTTCTTTCCTTTCTCATCTCCCCCTGTTTCAGGTCTCTTCTGATTTGGTTAGTGCATATTTTTCTGGGGTCGTTGTTACCCTTTTAGAATTTTGTTCTCTCATTCATATATTCTTATCTGGATGAAATGACAAGGAAGATAAACTCATCTCAAAAAAATAAAAAGAACAAGAGGAAGTACTGACTGCTAGGGACCTAATCAATACAGACATGGGTAAGATGGCAGGACTAGAATTCAGAATGACAATTATAAAGATACTAGCTGGGCTTGAAAAAAGCATAGGACATACTAGAGAATCCCTTTCAGGAGAAATTAAAGAACTAAAATCTAACCAACCTAAAATTTAAAAATCTATTAATGAGATGCCATCAAAAATGGAAGCTCTTACTGCTAGGATACATGAGGCAGAAGAGGGAATTAGTGAAATAGAAGACCAAATGATGGAGAATAAAGAAGCTGAGAAAAGAGAGATAAACAACTACTGGACCACGAGGGGAGAATTTGAGAGAAAAGTAATACCATAAGATGAAACAATCTTAGAATAATTGGGATTCCAGAAGAAGAAAGAAAGAGAGGGGCAGAAGGTATACTGGATCAAATTATAGTGGAGAACTTCCCTAATTTGAGGAAGGAAACACACATCAAAATCCATAAGGCACAGAGAACCCCACCAAAATCAATAAAAAATAGGTCCACACCCCATCATCTAATAGTAAAACTTACAAGTCTCAGAGACAAAGAGAAAATCCTGAAAGCAGCTCAGGACAAGAGGTCTGTAACACAGTGGTAGAAATACTAGACTGGCAGCAGAACTATCCAGAGAGATCTGGCTGGCCAGAAAAGACTGGCATGATATATTCAGAGCACTAAATGAGAAAAATATGCAGCCAAGAATATTATATCCAGCTAGGCTGTCATTGAAAATAGAAGGAGAAATAAAAAGCTTCCGGGACAAATAAGAATTAAAAGAATTTCCAACCATGAAACCACCCCTACAGGAAATATTGAAAGGGGTCCTTAAAGCAAAGAGAGAGCCTAAAAGTAACATAGACCAGAAAGAATGGAGACAATATACAGTAACAGTCACCTTACAGGGAATACAGTGGCACTAAATTCATATCTTTCAATAGTTACCCTGAATGTAAGTGGGCTAAATGCCCCAATCAAAAGACACAGGTATCAGAATGGATTAAAAAAAATACCTATCAATATATTGTCTGCAAAAGACTCATTTTAGACTCAAAGACACCTCCAGATTGAAAGTGAGGGGATGGAAAACGATTTACCATGCTAATGGACATCAAAAGAAAGCTGGGGTGGCAATCCCTTTATCAGACAAATAAGATTTCATGCCAAAGACTATAATAAGAGATGAGAAAGGACACTATATCTTACTTAAAGGGTCTGTCCAACAAGAAGATCTAAAACTTTTAAATATCTATGCCCCTAACATGGGAGCAGCTGATTATATAAACCAATTAATAACAAATCAAAGAAACACATCAACAATAATACAATAATAGCAGGGGACTTTTTAACACTCCCTCTTAATGAAATGGATAGATTACCTAAGCAAAAGATCAACATGGAAATAACGGCTTTAAATGACACACTGGGCCAGATGGACATCACAGATATATTCAGAACACTCCATCCCAAAACAACAGACTACACATTCTTCTCTAGTGCACATGGAACATTCTCCAGAATAGATCACATCCTGGGTCACAAATCAGGTCTCAACCAGTACCAAAAGATTGGGATCATTCTGCATATTTTCAGACCAGAATGCTCTGAAACTAGAAGTGAACCGTAAGAGGAAAGTTAGAAAGAACTCAAATACATGGAGGCTAAAGAGCATCCTACTAAAGAATGAAGGGGTCAACCAGGAAATTAAAGAAGAATTTAAAAAATTCACGAAAACAAATGAAAATGAACACACAACTGTTCAAAATCTCTGGGATGCAGCAAAGGCATTCTTATAAGGGAAGTATACCACTATACAAGCTTTACTCTTATTCTCAAGAAATAAGAAAGATCTCACATATACAACCTAACCCTAAACATAAAGTAGTTGGTAAAAGAATAGCAAAGAAAGCCTAAACCCAGGAGGAGAAGAGAAATAATAAAGATCAGAGCAGAAATCAATGAAATAGAAACCAAAAGAACAGTAGAACAAATCAATGAAACTAGGAGCTGGTTCTTTGAAAGAATTAATAAGATTGATAAGCCCCTGGCCAGATTTATCAAAAAGAAAAGAGAAAGGACCCAAATTAATTAAAATCATGAATGAAAGAGGAGAGATCACAACCAACACCAAAGAAATATAAATAATTATAGGAACATATTACGATACTATACACCAGCAAATGTGACAATCTGGAAGAAATGGATGCATTCCTAGAGACATAGAAACTACCAAAACTGAACCAGGAAGAAATAGAAAACCTGAACAGACCCATAACCAGTAGGGAGATTGAAGCAGTCATCAAAAATCTCCCAAAAAACAAGAGCCCAGGGCCAGACAGCTTCCCAGGGAATTCTACTGAACATTGAAATAAGAATTAATACCTATTCTCCTGAAACGGTTTCAAAAAATAGAAAAGGAAGGAAAACTTGCAAACTCATTTGATGAGGCCAGCATTACCTTGATCCCAAAACCAGACAAAGACCCCATCAAAAAGGAGAAGTACAGACCAATATCCTTCATGAATATGTATGCAAAAATTCTCACCAAAATACTAGCCAATAGGATCCAATAGTACATTAAAAGGATTATTCACAATGACCAAGTGGAATTTCTTCCTGGGCTGCAGGTTTGGTTCAACATCCGCAAATCAATCATTGTGATACAATACATTAATAAAAGAAAGAACAAGAACATATGATACTCTCAGTAGATGCTAAAGAGCATTTGACAAAGTACAGCATCCTTTCTTGATCAAAACTCTTCACAGTAAAGGCATAGAGGGTACATACCTCAGCATTCATAGCCATCTACGAAAAACCCACAGCGAGTATCACTCTCAGTAGGGAAAAACTGAGAGCTTTCCCCTAAGGTAAGGAACATGGCAGGGATGTCCACTATCACCACTGCTATTAAACATAATACTAGAAGTCCTAGCCTCAGCAATAGGACAACAAAAAGAAATAAAAGGCATCTGAATCGACAAAGAAGTCAGACTCTCACTGTGGAAAACACAAAAGACTCCACTCCAAAACTGCTAGAACTCATACAGGAATTCATAAAGTGTCAGGATATAAAATCAATGCACAGAAATCAGTTGCATTTCTATACACCAACAACAAAACAGAAGAAAGAGAAATTAGGGAGTTGATCCCATTTACGATTGCACCCATAAGATACCTAGGAATAAACCTAACCAAAGAGGAAAATCCGAACTCTGAAAACTATGGGGTACTCATAAAAGATATTGAGGAAGATATAAAGAAATGGGAAAATGTTCCATGTTCATGGATTGGAAGTAAAAATATTGTGAAAATGTCTATACTATCTAAAGCAATCCACACATTTAACGCAATCCCTATCAAAATACCATCAACTTTTTTCAAAGAAATGGAACAAATTTATAAATTTATATGGAACCAGAAAAGACCTCGAATAGCCAGAGGAATGTTGAAAAAGAAAACCAAAGTTGGCAACATCACAATTCCAGACTTCAAGCTCTATTACAAAGCTGTAATCATCAAGACAGTATGGTACTGGCACAAAAACTGACACATAGATCAATGGAACAGAATAGAGAGCCCAGAAATGGACCCACAACTCTATGGTTAATTAATCTTCAATGAAGCAGGAAAGAATGTCCAATGGAAAAAAAAGACAGCCTCTTCAATAAAGGTGGTGTTGAGAAAATTGGACAGCCACATGCAGAAGAATGAAGCTGGACCATTTCCTTACACCACACACAAAAATGGGCTCAAATGGATGAAGAACCTCAATGTGAGAAAGGAATCCATCAAAATCCTTGAGGAGAACACAGGCAGCAACCTCTTCGACCTCAGCCACAGCAACTTCTTCCTAGGAACATTGCCAAAGGCAAGGGAAGCAAGGGCAAAAATGAACTATTGGGATTTCATCAAGATCAAAAGCTTTTGCACCACAAAGGAAACAGTTAACAAAACCAAAAGACAACTGACAGAATGGGAGAAGATATTTGCAAATAACATATCAAATAAAGGACTAGTATCCAAAATATATAAAGAGGTTAGCAAACTCAACACCCAAAGAACAAATAATCCAATCAGGAAATGGGCAGAAGACATGAACAGACATTTCTGCAAATAAGATATCCAGATGGCCAACAGACATATGAAAAAAATGTTCCACATCACTCAGCATCAAGGAAATACAAATCAAAACCACAATGAGATACCACCTCACACCAGTCAGAATGGCTAAAATTAACAAGTCAGGAAATGACAGATGCTGGTGAGGATGCGGAGAAAGGGGAACCCTCCTACACTGTTGGTGGGAATGCAAGCTGGTGCAACCACTCTGGAAAACAGTATGGAGGTTCCTCAAAAAGTTTAAAATAGAGTTACCTTACGACCCCACAATTGCCCTACTGGGTATTTACCCTAATGACACAAATGTAGTGATCTGAAGGGGCACATGCACCCAAGTGTTTATAGCAGCAATGTCCACAATAGCCAAACTATGGGAAGAACCTAGATGTCCATCAATAGATGAATGAATAAAGAAAATGTGGCATATATACACAAAGGAATACTATGATGAAGCCATCAATAGAAACAAAATATTGCCATTTGAAACAACATGAATGGAACTAGAGGGTATCATGCTAAGCAAAAAAAGCCAATCAGAGAAAGACAATTATCATTTGATCTCTCTGATATGCAGAATTTGAGAGGCAGGGCAGGGCATCATGGGGGTTAGGGTGGAAATAAATGAAACAAGATGGGATCGGGAGGTCTCCCATCCAAGTACTAACCAGGCCCAACCATGCTTAGCTTCCAACGTCAGACAAAATCAGGTGCATTCTGAGGAGGGGAGGGGGTGAGGGGGTTGGGTGAGCCTGGTGGTGGGTATTAAGGAGGGCACGTATTGCATGGAGCACTGGGCATGGTGCATGAACAATGAATCTTGGAACACTGAAAAAATTAAAATAAATTTAAAAAAAGAAATTTAAAATAGAGCTACCCTATGATCCTGCAATTGCACTACTGGTATTCACCCCAAAGATACAGATGCAATGAAAAGAAGGACCATCTGTACCCCAGTGTTCATAGCAGCAATGGCCACAATCCCCAAACTGGAAAGATCCAAGATGCCCTTCAACAGATGAATGGATAAAGAAGATATGGTCCATATATACAATGGAATATTACGCCTCCATTAGAAAGGATGAATACCCAACTTTTGTACCAACACGGATGGGTCTGGAGGAGATTAGGCTGAGTGAAATATGTCAAGCAGAGAAAGTCAATTATCATATGGTTTCGCTTACTTTTGGAGCATAAGGAATAACATGGAGGACATGGGGAGATGGAGAGGAGAAAGGAGTTGGAGGAAATTGGAGGGGGAGACGAACCATGAGAGACTGTGGACTCTGAGGAACTAGCTGAGGGTTTTGGCAGGGAGGGGAGTGGGAGGTTGGGTGAGCCTGGTGGTGGGTATTGTGGAGGGCACGTATTGTATGGAGCACTGGGTGTGGTGCATAAACAATGAATCTTGGAACACTGAAAAAAATTAAATTAAATTTTTTAAAAATTAAATTAAAAATAAAAGATGGAATTGGGAGGGAGAAAAACCATAAGAGACTCTTGATCTCATGAAACAAACTGAGGTTTGCTGGGGGTTGGGGGGGTAGGAATGGGGTGGCTGGGTTACGGACATTGGGAAGGCTATGTGCTATGGTGAGTGCTGTGAAATGTGCAAGACTGATGATTCACAGACCTATACCCCTGGGGCAAATAATACATTTTATGTTAATAAAAAGTTTTTCACTTCAAAAGGGATGAAAACCTCCTCCCTGTTATTTTGCATTTAATTTTTTCTTTGCATTTCAGAATTGATACATGAGGAATATTAATGTCTAGGACAACACAGTGGATCTTCACCATAAATTTGCAAAAGTACTCTGAGGTCTCATAGGTCTTTTTCCCTTGATATTCTATTTTTTTAATATTTTATTTATTTATTTGACAGAGAGAGAGAGACAGTGAGAGAAGGAATACAAGCAGGGGAGTGGGAGAGGGAGAAGCAGGCTTCCTGCTGAACAGGGAGCCAGAGAGCCTGATGCAGGGCTCCATCCCAGGACCCTTGGCTCATGACCTGAGCTGGAGGAAGATGCTTAATGACTGAGCCACCCAGGTGCCCCTCCTTGATATTTTAAAACAACACCTAATTATATAAAATACTTTTTAACTGTGACCTTAAACTGAACTCAAAAAGGGGGCAGTTGAGGCAAATGGGATATGTGACCATTAAATCAAACATTCTAATCAATACCTTGGCCCATAGTGGCTTCATATACATCTCCTTACACTCAGAGACCTTTGGAATCACGCAGAGGGAGAGCCTTGCCCACAGCCAAGTCTCACCACAGGACCAAATTCTCTATTTCTCCTTGAATTTCTACTAAGAACAGAAGGGGACCTGTAGCCTCAGAAGCACTTTCCCTATGCCAGAAATTTCACCGACCCTTGGAAGAACCCAACCATTTCCATCTACAGAAGAAGGACACATTCCCAAGACAATCTATCTACTCCTTTTATTCCTTTTGAGGTTTTCCCAAAATTATTTTGGGTCAACTACCATGAATCTCTAGCCCCTTATAACCCATCACCAACCACCTTTCTTTTTTTTTTTTTAAAGATTTTATTTATTTATTTGAGAGAGAGGCAGTGAGAGAGCATGAGCGAGAAGAAGGTCAGAGGGAGAAGCAGACTCCCCGTGGAGCTGGGAGCCTGATGCGGGACTCGATCCCCGGTCTCCGGGATCATGACCTGAGCCGAAGGCAGTCATCCAACCAACTGAGCCACCCAGGCGTCCCACCAACCACCTTTCTTTTGATGAGCATTTCATTGTAACTTGAACCACCGTTTGCCTCAGAGGAGGGATCCTAATAGGGTGGAGTCTAGTTTGGGCTCAGGGTGCAGCTACTAGAGGGCTGTCCCTCTAGTAGTGAGATAGTGTTATTAGGAAACCTTGTAGGACATTTGGCCCCTCCTTCTGTGGAGGGACTGAGGCGGGGCCTTGGGCACTAAAAGCCACAATGCTGGACTAGACTAGAACACACTTCTACTGGCATCTCTGCGCTATACCTCTGCACCACCAGCCCTCTGTGTGCCCCACAGCACATTCGCGCACCACAGAGGGTACTGCTTGCTCTCCTCACAGCCATGTCATTGTCCACGCGAGTGGCACTTGTGACCGGATCCAACAAGGGCCTCGGCTTCGCCATCGTGCGTGACCTGTGCCGGCAGTTCTCGGGGGACGTGGTGCTCACGGCGCGGGACGAGGCGCGAGGCCGCGCGGCAGTGCAGCAGCTCCAGGCCGAGGGCTTGAATCCCCGCTTCCACCTGCTGGACATCGACGACCTGCAGAGCATCCGCGCCCTGCGCGACTTCCTGCGCGAGGAGTACGGGGGCCTGGACGTGCTGGTCAACAACGCGGGCATCATATTCAAGCGTAAGGACACAGGAACACTTAGGACAGCAACTTCCCTTAGGGGACCACCAAGGATGGGTTGGGGCTGGTGCCTGAACCAATACTGTGGGGGCCACAGCTCCAATAAGATCTAGAAGGGTCTCCCTACAGAAGGAGGTCATACTGGAGGCAGAGGGAGAGCAGAAGCCTCCGCGGGTTGCAAGCCTTTCCAACCAGAGCACCTTGGTTTAGCCATGAATCAATCTCAGGGACCTGACAGAGATTTTTGTATGTTTCATTTGGTTTGGATCACAGCCATTCAGTTAATGTTTTTCTTTGGTTGTTTGGTTGGGTTTTTAGTTAGTTAGTTTGTTTTAAGGTTTTTTTTAGTTACTCATTTGAGATCGCTAGAAAGAGAGAGACTACAGGGGAAGGGGCAGAGGGAAAGGGAGAAGCAAGACTCCTTGCTGAGCTGGGATTCTGACATGGAGCTCCAGCCCAGGACCTGGAAATCATGACTTGAACCAAAGCCAGACGCTTAACCATCTGAGTCACCCGTGTGCCCCCCTAGTTAATGTTTACCTTAAATGTAATAAACTACAAATTGCAAAGAGATACACAGAGGGGCGCCTGGGTGGCTCAGGGGGTTAAGCCTCTGCCTTCCGCTCAGGTCATGATCAGGGTCCTCGGATCAAGCCCCGCATCGGGCTCTCTGCTCAGCAGGGAGCCTGCTTCTCAGTCTCTCTCTGCCTGCCTCTCTGCCTACTTGTGATCTCTGTCTGTCAAATAAATAAGTAAAATCTTTAAAAAAAAAAAAAAA
>PISX010034438.1:0-13989 GCA_004024625.1 Mellivora capensis
TCTTCTGGAATCCCAATTATTCTAATGTTGTTTCGTCTTATGGTGTCACTTATCTCTCGAATTCTCCCCTCGTGGTCCAGTAGCTGTTTGTCCCTCTTTTGCTCAGCTTCTTTATTCTCTGTCATTTGGTCTTCTATATCACTAATTCTTTCTTCTGCCTCATTTATCCTAGCAGTAAGAGCCTCCATTTTTTATTGCATCTCATTAATAGCTTTTTAAATTTCTACTTGGTTAGATTTTAGTTCTTTTATTTCTCCAGAAAGGGCTTTTATATCTCCAGAGAGGGTTTCTCTAATATCTTCCATGCCTTTCTTGAGCCCAACTAGAACCTTGAGAATCGTCATTCTGAACTCTATATCTGACATATTCCCAATGTCTGTATTGATTAGGTCCCTACCCTTCGGTACTGCCTCTTGTTCTTTTTTTGTGGTGAGTTTTTCCGCCTTGTCATTTTGTCCAGATAAGAGTATATGAAGGAGCCAATAAAATACTAAAAAGGTGGCAAAGACCCCAGGAAAATGCCCTTTAACCAAATCAGAAGAGATCCCAAATCATGGGCATGGGCGGGGCAAGGGGGAGAAAGGGGATAAAAAGAAGTTCAGAAAAAAAAAAAATGAAAACAAAGAAAAAAAATATATAAAAGAAAAAAATATATATATATATTAGACTGGTGACTAGAACAGGGTCACCCACTTAATTGTGGGGTATTTTGGTCTCTTAGAAGAAAGTACCTCCCAAAGTTTTAAAGAATGAAAAACATATATAAGAGTAAACACAATGAAGGGATGGAATATGCCTATAAAGATGAAAAACAAAAAAATTTTTTTTAATTTCTAAAAAAAGGAGTTGATAAAGTAAGTTGGTTGGGAGAATAAAGAAAAAGGAAGTGGAGAGAATTTGCTCAGGCTGGAGACTAGAACAAGCCCAGAGCTAGATTTAGGTTATATTTTGATGCACTAGAGGAAGTTGTACCCCAAATTTTTTAGAAGAAAAAACCCTTATGTTTTTGTAACTAAAAATGTTATGTTACTAAAAATAAAGTTAAATACTATGAAGGATAAAATATGACTATAATAATGAAGGTTCAAAAAAGATATTATTTTTTTGGAGAGGTATTGTTAGGATAGACGAAAAAATGTTAAAAAAGAAAAGGGTAAAAGTTAAAAAAATTTAGCAGAAAAAGAAAAAATAATAAAATTAAAGAAAAAATTAAATTAACTGAAAGACTAAAGAATCATGGAGAGAAAGCCATGAATTCCGCGCTTTGCTTTCTCCTCCTCTCGAGTTCCGCTGCTCTCCTTGTTAAGTGAACTTGGTCTTGGCTGGGTTTCTTGTTGATCTTCTGGGGGAGGGGCCTCTTGTAGTGATTGTCAAGTGTCTTTGCCCGAGGCAGAGCTGCACCGCCCTTACCAGGGGCCGGGCTAAGTAATCCGCTCGGTTTCGCTTTCAGGAGCTTTTGTTCCCTGAGCGCTTTCCATAGAGTCCGGAGGACGGGAATGAAAAGGGCGGCCTCCTAGTCTCCGGCCCGGAGGAGCTGAGATTTCGGGGCCTCACTCCTCGGTGCGCCCTCAGAGAAAAGCCCCGGCCAATCCCGTCTCCCTCGCTTCTGGCCGCGCTCCGAGCTCACCCAGCCTGCGACCGGTTCAAGGTAACCCCGAGCTGAGAGCTCACTCCTCCGCTCTGTCTCTGTAGCCGGCTTCCCGCTCCGATACCTGCGAGCTCTGCGACACTCAGACACCCCCAATCCTTCTGTGACCCTGCGGGACCTGGGGCCACGCTGACCCCGCGTGGGCTTCACCCCGGTTTAGCCTCTGGAGCGATGTCCCTCCGTGGAGCAGACTTTTAAAAGTCCGGATTTAGTGCTCCGTTGCTCTGCCGCTTGCCGGGAGCCGGCCCCTCCCCCGCAGTCTATCCTCCCATTGCTTTTGATTCACTTCTCCGCCCGTCCTACCTTCCAGAAAGTGGTCGATTTTCTGTTTCCAGAATTGCTGTTCTTCCTCTCTTTGATCTCCCGTTGGATTTGTAGGTGTTCACAATGGTTTGATAAGCTATCTAGCTGATCTCCTGCTACCTGGTGTAGTCTCGGCTGCTACTTCTCCACCATCTTGACTCCTGGTCTTCCTTGTTTTACTTTTTCTGCATTTTTTTCTAAATTTCTATAAATATGAAAGAGTTTTGTTTGTTTTTTTAAAATATATGTTGGGGTGCCAGGGTGACTCAGTCAGTTAAGCCTCTACCTTCAGCTCAGGTCATGATCCCAGAGTCCTAGAATCGAGTCCCTCATCAGGCTCCCTGCTTAGCAGAAAGCCTGCTTCTCCCTCTCACTCTGTCTGCCGCTCTGTCTACTTGTGCTCTCTATCGCTCTGTCAAATAAATAAATAAAATCTTTTAAAAAAATAAAAATAAAATAAAATATATGTCAATATTACATTTAGGGAGAGAGTATAGAAGCTATGAAATTAACTGGATATCCCTTTTCCAAATATATTCAGCAAGACTTGTCTATCTATGAGCCTTATAATTTTCTGTTACTGTTGTTTTTCCAGGAACTGCTGTTCAGCCAATCTGTCTTCCCCATAGAGATGAGAAATCTGAAGCAGGGATTTTTTGCATGACCAGTGGATGGTGCAAGATCTCAGAGAGTAAGCAGCATCAAAAGGAAACAATAGTAGTTCTTCTAGGTTTCTTTGTCCATGAGAAGCAGGAATTTTATTGGCCATGAGTAATCCATTTATCCTGTTTTGCTTTTGTTTTCCCCAAGTTATGATCCAGTGAGAATTTCTGGTTGTCTTCCCCGTAAAAATGACTACACTGAAGGCTCTACACAAAACTTCTCCTGCTGCCCATTTTGGTTAAGTGTGTCAGAAAAAGAAAACCAGCAGTAATTATGACAAATGAAGAAGAATACAGTAAAAGGATAATCAGGAAATAGTAATAATGGTTAAACTTACTTGTCTTTAATGTTGTGATTTTTTTTTTTTTTTTTACGGTAAAGTATTTCACAAAATACAAAAAAGTTTCTGTCTTGGGGAAACTTCAGTGAGGACAATTGTTGTATAACTTATCAGACTGTCTCCACAGCATCAGAATATTCAAACATCCTATGAGAAGTAGAACTTCCCCTCATGGATGACAGAATGTGTAATAGTGTGCTCAAGCATATGAACTTTCCTCTTCTGGGAAGGACAATGATGTGTGCCAGGTGTCCAGATGGGAAAAAGGATGCCTGCCAGGTAAAATATATCAGTCAGCCTGGTTATTCAGTATCATGTAGGTAATAGTGGATTCTGCCTTTCCCCATGAGTTGCTTTTGCAGAATTACTGCTTCAGAATTCTTTTTTTGTTCATCTTTCTACCATGCATCTACTGAAAAACTTTACTTGACCCGGCCTGAGAGCATTCTTTCCTATTCCGTGCCCATTCTTATCCCCACCCTTCTTTTTGGAGAAAGGGAGGGAAGGAATGCAGGGGAGTTGGTTTCAACATTTCCAACCTAATGGAAGGAAACAAGAGCACTTTGGCAAAATTAGGTCTATCTGTGAATTATTTTTCATTCCATCTTTTGATAAACATTGTGATTTTTTTTAAGCCTTTAAGACAGAATGCAATGCTTACACAAAATTTGACCAAAGATGGCATAACTATTGTAACGGTTGGATAAAACATATGAATGACCTTCCAAGGCTGACATAGCAACTTACC
The DNA here is from genome assembly GCA_004024625.1 of Mellivora capensis. NCBI lineage: Eukaryota > Metazoa > Chordata > Mammalia > Carnivora > Mustelidae > Mellivora > Mellivora capensis. Next base: position 3,703 of record PISX010034438.1, read on the forward strand.
AAGAAGACTGATCTTCACAAGACAGAGAGGGGAAAGGGAGACTAATTGGTGAAAGACAGGCATTTTAAGTTTTAGATGGAGATGACAATTTACTTGGAAAGACATAAAAAAAAAACAAAACACTGGAGGAGCAAGCAGCTTGGAACTGCTATGGGAAGCTCCCTAAAATTATCTTTTGGGAAAATTTTGACTTTTGTTCTGGGGAAGAGGGGTTGAAGGTGGGAGGCTATAACAGGACAGGGACCAGGAAGAGTTTGGAAGGGAGGAGACAGCAATTTAGAATTATGCCACTTTCTGAATTGGAACCCAAGTAGTTTAATGGTGCTCTAACCTATCTGCTTCCCTGAGAGACCATCTTTTTTTGGATTAAGCCCTTAAACAATCCTGTGCCTTTTGAAGATGGTTTAATGGATACAGAATTGACACATGTTCTCAAAGTAACACACGATTCTGAAGGATTATTAAAGGATCCTAAAATCATGGGTTCTTTATCCTCTAGTCCAAAGCCAGCAGTCCTTTACATGTAGCCCCTGGGACAAAGTTAGGCTTCTGTTCTCAGAGCCTTCAGCTGTTGCATGAACTTGGGGATTCTACTCACTGGTGCTGTAGGCTTGGATATGACCCAGTCTTTCCCAGCAATTCCAGGTGACAAACTAGAGTGAAAGACTGTTCTGTATACTCCCCTGTTCCTTCTTGTGGTTTGGAATGTACATGGTTATTCCCAAAACAAGTAGGGGCAAGAGAGAAGTTAAATGGTAGCTTGACAAGATTGCAGACACTGATTGAAAGGAAGTTACATCTGGGCAAAAAGACTGTACCTTGAAACTAATGGTGAAGAGACAGAAAGGTGGACCAAAAAAAAAAAAAATTGATGGACAGTAACCAGTGGGTATCTATGCCTCTACTACTTCTCTCTTTGAGATGAGTGCTATTGTTTGTGGGTCTACTAAGATATTTTTAACTTGTGAATATTTTCAAGTTTTTTTCTTTTTCTGTGTTATGAAAGGGAGACTCTGGAAGTCCATTTGTTTGTAGAAGAGACAGTGGAATCTGGGTCCTTGTTGGGATAAGTTCTTGGAGAGCTGGTTGGACTAGAGATTGGACTTCTTTAAGAAAAAAACCATAGAAGGGCATCGCTGGGCATTTTCTCTAAGGTGTTTGAGTTGATGGTCAGAACATACTCACAGGTAGGTGTAATTTCTGTGAATTCATCCTTCCATTCTAAATCAAATGCTTATATCAAGGGTAGTTACTCTGGTATGTTGCAGGTATAATAGAACTAGGCTCTAAAAGCACAAATATGTCTGATTATCAATTCCTAATCCAATATATATTAACATAAATCTCTAAATTCATGAGAACTGATAACTTTCAATATAACTCAAACTCAACTTGGACATAACCTGGATCTTCAAGTTTATGTTCATGTAGATTTTCATGAGATATGGGTCTTTTTTTTTATTTATAAGATTTAAAAAGTAACCATTGAGGAAGGGTTCTTTCTTCATTTATCCAGCTGACATATCTTCTCCTATAAATTAGTTTATCTTTTTTTTTTTAGTTTATCTTTTTTTAATGTTTTTTTCTCACCATAGCACATACCCTTCCCAGTGTCCATCACCCAGCCACTCTATTCCTCCCACCCCGCTCCCCTTCAGCAACCCTTTGTTTGTTTCCTGAGATTAAGAGTCTCTTATGGTTTGTCTCTCTCTCTCTGGTTTCATCTTGTTTCATTTTTCCTCTCTTCCCCTATGGTCTTCTGTCTTGTTTCTCAAATTCCTCATATCAGTGAGATCATAAGATAATTCTTTCTCTGATGAACTTATTTCGCTCAGCATAATACCCTCTAGTTCCATCCATGTTGTTGCAAATGGCCAAGAGTTTGGTTTTTTTGATGGCAGCATAATCCATTGTATATATATATATATACCACATCTTCCTTATCCATTCATCTGTTGATGGACATCTGGGCTCTTTCCATAGTTTGGCTGTTGTGGACATTGCTGCTATAAGCATTCAGGTGCACGTGCCCCTTTGGATCACTACATTTGTGTCTAGTTTAGGACACTAGAAATAGATGACTCCTTTCCCATTTCTCCCATTCACCTTTGTTAATTTTACTTGACAACAGTGGAGAAAATAAGGGAGGCTTTGGAGAATTGTTTTTGTTTTGCAACACTAAAATCTAGATTAGAAAAACAAATGTGGGTCAAGAGATGCCATACCTGTCCTCAAGGAACTTCCCTGCTATTTGGGAAGACAAAGGAGTAAATTGACCAATGTGACAAAGGTAACACCTGAGCCTGAGCATTGAGCATCCAGGAGAGCTCTGAGGAGCTGTCCTGAGGGACCAGAAGGTGTGCCATTCAAAGGGGCGACACCCTTGCAAGGAATGCCCAGGGGCAGCCTCTGTAGAATAGAGACCTGAGGATACGTGACTAACAAGAACAAGCAGCTGAGTACGAGAACCAGATTTTTTCAAGGCCAGAACCCAGAGCCTCAGAACCCAATGTTCTCCATCCCACCAGCACTCCCTCACTGTCGTCCACAATCAGCTACCTTGCCGATAATTCGAGAAGCACCACTGTGACTGGTCCAGCTGAACACCACTAGAGCAGGCTCACCACTGGCTCTCATTTGGGCATCAGAGTGAAAGTGCTCTGTTCATTGCCATAACTGCACAGGGAAATTCTCTCCTGGTAGCAATTCTGTTCAGTTTTCATCACCTGGAAGAGAAGGTTAAAAAGATTAACAAGCCCTGAACAAAGGTTAATGATAACAACATTTTTAAAGGGCAATGAAATCAGCCAATAACAGTTAATTCCACAGTCAAATGAATAGCAGAATGTGATGATTTATTTAAATAACACTTCCTTGACATCATCTTTCTAAGCTTCTCATCCCATAGTTGCTTATTTTTTCTAGTTTCCAGTAATTAGAATGTGACCCTGGAAACTGAAATTTCTGAGTACATGATAGAGGCTTGCCACATCATTGCTAAAATTTGTGTACTTTAGTATTTTTCTACATAGGTATTGTATTATAACCCAGGATATCCTAGTGAAAGATGGAGGAAAAAACCATATTAGTTCCACATACAATGAATTAGAAGCCTCAGTATGACTCATGATTTTGAAAACTGGATAAAGATATGTTAAATCTGGAGAACTTAGAGAAATTTTCTCAGTGAAGTCTGAGGTCATAACGTCTAAAAACATGTGTTCCCATAAATATAAATTATATAAATTACACAGCTTCAATCTGACTGTTTACCATATGTCTTGAAATTCTGTTCATAGCTGAGGTAAGTGATCAACTTTTTTCTACACTTTGAAAGCTTATAGATCTCAAGGAACCGTGTTATTTGGAGAAAATGGCAAGATTCATTACCCCCATTCCAAAGAGGGATGCTTTTCTCGTAATTGGTATCCAAGGTAGGAATGATTCTTGGGTTTCCCCCAAAATCAGGTCTTTAAGGGGCTAATAAGGGTTTTGGCATTTGTATCTAGTATCTCAATTTCTCAACCTGATTAACATAAAAATCTATATATTTCATCCGATATTTTCTAGTTGGGAAGTATTTGCTGACAGATATTTCTGATATCCACTAATATGAACCATCAACACAAGTAGGATTAAGACTGGAGCTTACCTGAATTGATGTATTCAAATATACAACATTTCCTACTTATTTCTTTAATAATGGTAATATTTTGTTAAGTGTTGCCTAGAAGATGGAAAATAGCTCATGATCTATATACTTCAGTGTCTTTAAACTTTTTCTACATAACCTGTTCCCTCTATGGCTGAATAAATCTTTAAGCTTTAGAAATAAGTTTTGCAAGTACTTCATTTCCTCAAGTGTTGTGAATTCAAATCTTGTACGATCATTGAAAGGTGTGCAAAGGTCAATCACAGATCTGTGAGTTTATAGTCTGGAAAGAAGGAAAAGCTGGATAAGAAGAACTGTACTCTAAAACACGATCAGAGAAGCTTTATAATTCATACTACGCATGTGTCGGGTGGTATAATGGAGAATGGAGGGACTAAGTCCCATTGCAGTGGTTTGTCTGGTGTATGTGTTTATACTGTGGTTGGGGGGGGCAGGTGTTAGTGAAGGGGGTAGTATTGAAACTAGTCATTGAAGGGTAGTTACAGTTTTGTAGCTCATGAAGTCTTTTGTAGCCCTGGTATTTCAACAGATCATGCCAGGCAGAAGGAGTTATATGTGAGTAATGTCAGGGAGATGGAGAAAATTATGGTTGTTTGGACAATGTGTATCACAGGGCCGCTGAATAGCAGTCCCAGCATAAATAAGAACCAATGTGGCAGTGGACAATGAAGATAAAAAGGCTGGTTAGGACTTAATTATAGAGCACTTTAAATTCCATGAGAAGAGGTCTGGACTTTTTGCCATAGAAAATGGGAAGCTAAAATGGTGGCACGATTATAATTTATAAAATAAATATATAAAGATGGGACTGCAAATACTTGTTATAAGTATGCAGAGGAAATTATATGGCTTAATTGAAGCCCATATTTAAATGTCTTAAAAGTCTAAGTTGACTTTCTATGCATCAACCTATTAATAATATAATACCAATAAAGCCTTTGCCATCTTTTCTTAAACTTTTAGAAAAATAGCATCTAGAATAAGAGTGAAAGTCTTGTTTTATTAGAGCCTGGATGGGGAGAGTTGGGAGGGGTCTCCAGGTACAATCTTTAGAGAGGGGCATTGATAAGCTGGAAATTTTCTGAAGGACAATGGCCAATATGGAAAGAAATTTGAAACAATATCTTGGTGGTTTTGATCCAAAGAAGACTTGAGACGAGGAAGGAAATTAATCCAAGGAACCACTACAGATGTTAGGAGGAAGCAGATTTCAATCCAAATAAAGTAGTTTCTAACTTGAGAGATCTCCAAGACTTAATGGCCTTCCGCTGGAGTAATGAATTTCATTTATAAGTAGATATTTGAGAAGAGCCTGGATGGCTGTGAGTGAAGTTCTAGAAAGCACTGACACATTAGGTTAAGAGATTGGAGATGACACCCAGTATACCCTCAAACACAGACAATCTGCAGTTCAACTTAGACAATGAAGTATTGAAGAGATTTCTGCAAGAAAGACTTTAAGGCAAAGGGAGTTTGTTATTAGTGTTAGATATTGCAGAAGTCAAAGTGAGGTCAGATAGGGGCACCTGGGTGGCTCAGTCGGTTAAGCATCTGCCTTTGGCTTAGGTCATGATCCCGGGATCCTGGGATTGAGTCTCACGTGGGACTCCCTGCTCAGCGGGGAGCCTACTTCTCGCTCTCCCTCTGCTGCTCCCCCTGCTTGTGCTCTCTCTCTGTCAAATACATAAATAAAATCATTTTAAAAATGAGGTCAGATAAAATGCCATTGGATGTGGCAGTTCAAAATTTTGTGGCTAATTCAGTAGATATTTAGGATTAAGAGCTATATTCATAATTGGCTAAGCGATTGTTGAAGACTTGGTATCTTTCCTTCACCAAGTAGTCTAAACATTTTTATCAAAGCTTTATGATGTGTCAGGCACTGTTGCAGGTGCTAGAAATATAGCAGTGAATGAAACACAAATACTTCCTTTGCGGGGCAAGTTGGAAAGTGGAGAATGAGGGTAGTACAAGTCATTAATTAAGTAACAGTAAGTAACTATAGTAACTAAAATTAAATAATAGTAAGAAGTGGTAAGTGCTATGCAGAAAAACACGGAAAGAAAGAGGGATGGTAGTATAATATTAGAGAAGGTGGTCAGGGAAAACCTCACTAGAAAGATGGTATTTGAACAAAGACTTGAAGGTAAGGGAGGGAGTCATACAAGTCATCTTGGGAAGGAACATTCTTTGCAGAAGGAACGGCATGTGTGAGGGAGGAAACCTTTTAGTATATTGGGGGAAGAGTTGGATCAGAGTGCTAGAGCTAAGTGAGAGGGGAAAGTGGTCATGGTTGGCATGATCGAACTTACAGGACATACGAAGGACATAGGATTTCACTGTAAGATGTATGGCCATTGGAGGATGTTGAGCAGATAAGGAACATGACCTGACACATTTAAAAAGGATCACTTTGGCTGCTGTATTGAATATACACATTAGATGGGAAAGGCTAAGAGCTGAAAGACTAGTTACTGCAATAGTCCAAGGAACCGTGGTGGCTTGGGGCCAGGTTTGTAACAGTAGAGGTAGTGAAAAGTGATGGGTCCACAGGATTTGATAGTGAGTTGAAAATATGGGTTATAAGAGAGAGAGCCTTATGATTAACATGAGGGTTTTTGACCTGTGGGAGGGATGGAGCTGCCACTGTTTTTGATGAAAAAGACAGTTAACAGTGAAGAGAAAGAGGAAGATGGAACTGTGGCTTTTGGGTAGTAGGACAGATTTCAAGAGAAGCAGAGTTTCGTTTGGTTTTGTTGTTTTGTTTTGGGGAGGAATGGGTTAGGCTTAACTGCACTTACAAGGAGAAGAGAGAGTAAGGGAGAGGAGTCAAGAGAAATGTATAAATATGTGAAGGAAGTTTCATGAGAACACAACAAATAAGGAAGGTTTCACTTTGAAAAAAGGGTGAATAATTACTTTCCTGGGAAAGCAACAAAAAATTTTCAGGTTACCTATAGGAAAGTTAAATAAATGTATACTAGATGTCTTCTTAGATGTTACAAGGTTTTAGTTGCTTCAAGTTTAGAGGATATAGTTGAGATTAAATAGTTCAGATTTGTAATAGCATGGAAGGACTCAAATCAAGAGTCAAGAAGAGATGAATAAGACTTTCAGTAACTTCACAACTCAGTATTAGCATGAATTTATGCTGTATTTCAACACATCTAAAACAAACTAGTTGTAAAATTCATTGTTATTTTATGTATCAATAAAGAAATAAAAAATACCCAAGATTAGGAGATTTCCATGTAAATACAGGACACCAAAGACTATACCTCCAGTGTAAGGCTAAACAAGGCACAGTCCTGCCCACATGGAAAGTTACATGCCTCAAACTTTGACACTGGATGTAGGGAGTGGTAAAAATCTTCTCTGAGAATTCAAATCACAAACTAATACTTAGGCAGTTCTGTTGTCTATAATGTCTACCACCAGTATAGTCTGAAACACCTCAAGCGGAAAAATTCAGTAGGATGAAGTTGACAGTGCTCCAAAGTGACTGATCAAAGATAATTTCTTTCTGGAAGAACCATTTCCATCTAAGTCTAACAGAACTGTAAGACTCCACTGTAAGATCCTTCTGATTTTAGAATGTTCAAATGTGTGTGTGTGTTGGGGGGGGGGATGTGCTTTAGAAATGTAATAGGAGGGGCACCTGGCTGGCTCAGTACGTTAGAGCCTCTGCCTTTGGCTCAGGTCATGAACCCAGGGTCCTGGGATCGAGCCCCACATTGGGCTCTCTGCTCAGCGGGGAGCCTGCTTCCCTTCCCCTCTCTGCCTGCCTCTCTGCCTACTTGTGGTCTCTGTCTGTCAAATAAATAAATAAAATCTTTTTTTTTTAAAGAAATGTAATAAAATAGGGAATCATTTTGCATACTTAGTGATTCCTGCATTATGCTAAGCAGCCTGGAGAATGGTAGAAGGTTTAATTCCAGATGGAGCTAATTAATGGTAAGTTAGAAACAGATAATTCAAAGAAGGAGCAAGGAGTTATAGTTTCTCCAAGCCTATCTTTATTCTTTTAGGTGGTAGCTAAACTCTCAGACATGGCAGGTATACGACACTCATGTGGTCTCCCTCGTTCCAGGCCCATGGGAGACATTGCATTTCTTAGAGCCTAGAACAGTGCCTGGTACATAATAATACTCAGTAAATATTTGAATAGGTAAATCAGTGCTTACTGTTGGTCCCCTTCTCTCACTTAGCTTGAATAGATCTCAGAATCCTTTTTAACACAGCAGTCGCTAACAAAAAATCAGGTGATTTGAAATTTGTTTTCTATCTTTGAGGTAGAGGTTTGGAATGGGAGAAAGTACTTGCCTTTGAAGCCATAAAGCCCAAACTGTATTTCCTATTACATGTGAGGTGTGATGAGTCTTTTAAGATCATGACAGTCTTCTTATTTTGAGGAGGGGGAGTACTTTCTCCCTGCCCACTTCAGAGCGGTATAATGAATCTCAAGAATGATGATAGATGTGGACTGCTTTCTCAATTGAAGTACCAAAAAATAAAATTGAGCTTTATAATATTCTAGACCGCTTATTGCTTTCTAAATTGAAGTGCTTGAAGAGTGATTTTTTTAAAAAATAATATTTTAGGCAGCCTCTTTTTACATTGATGTTCAAAATGATGGACTAGAAAAAACAAAGTTGGGAGTTTCTGGTTAGGGAGGAGCTATTTTGTAAGAATTATTGCATTTGATCTTTAGAAACCAGGCATTAAAAAGTTTGATAACTGCTGAGATCCTGAACATTATTACTTAGAGGGCAGTGAGACTGTTAACAGGTCTGAAGTGGTTGAAAAAGAATGTCCGGTTTTAGAAGTTTGTTCTGATGTGTTCGATTCCAGGCATGATCGCTTTGCACTCAGATGAATGTGAGGCATGGAAGACACCAAGGATTTATGGTCTGCTGGGCTTTCTTTTCTTTAATAATGTGAATTCATGAAGGAGATTAGAGGATTATGTGTTAAATCATGTAAGACTACTTTCAGAATGTTTAGACATGTTTCTAAAGATGTTAGTAAAAGGTCACAGCTGACCTTACCGGGAGTTAGAGAGATGACATGGCAACCACAAAGACCGTGACCCAGGCTAACCTTGGAGGACGTGACTGGTTAGAGTTAACATATGCTGCTTGGTCAATCCATAATTCATGATCCGTAATTCAACTTCTGGGTGAACATTATGAATTTTCAATTAGACTACTTAACTTAGAACAAAGAGATGAATCTTGGGTTCCTCAATGTATAGGTGAACATTCTAGTATTTTATAACTGAATGAAAGTTAAAGGGTGGTTTCTGGTGATTTCTAATTAACCCCTCTATTTGTTGGATAAATGCCGACAATTTGAGCATAATCAAATTATTCTCACATAAGGATTTCCTTTGCCTTTTATCTTCTAATAGCCTTTAAAATTTTGTTATTGGTGAGTTATGAGCTAAAGCCTAAATACTAGATCTTAGTTGTCCCACTCAACTGTGCCGTTTATTATACATTCTCTGCCTTCCCTATCTAGCTTATGTATGTGGAGAATAACGGTACCAGAAAATAAAATTTTCCTGATAAAATTTACAAGCTTAGACATGCAAAATCAAATTGGATGTGACCATGACTATATATCTTTTCAATCGAGCAATGGAGTGCTTATTAGTACGTATGTTACATTTATTTTTACTTGTCATGTTAGAGTATCTAAGCAACCAAAGATGGGCAGAGGGACCTGAAGTTAGTTTTCTGGTCCTAGGACATCTTCCATACTGTCCCTTTCTGGAAGGGGTGTGTGTGTGTGTGTGTGTTAGGAGAGGAACTGATGACCCACATACTGACTGAGCTTTCTCTATTCCCTTCTCAAGTTCAATAACATCGATCTCACAACATTCCAAAACTTCCTTTCAAGGCAATATCTACTTTTTTGTTTTTCATCACAAAAGTGGGAGCATATTTGCCAAATTTGGTAAAGAGAGACAGGTGAATGGAAGAAAATGTAAACCATTAATAATCCTGCCACCTAGAAATAAGTGCTGTTACCATTTTGAAGTAGTGTGTATTAATTCATGTGCAATAACATACACACTGAACTTCACGTGGTTTTATAATGTTCTTTTCTCATCACAGTAGATCATTTCAGGTCATTTATGGGATACATCTTTAAACTATAAGCGTAATTAATAACTTTAATTGAAATATGTTAAGCATCTTGATACAGAGTCTCTAGAGCCAATAATAGAACTTGGTGTCCAGCAAAGGCCAGTGGTAAGGACAAATATCTCTTCACAAATTAACAGGGTGTTATAGATAAGGTATTGTGCTAAGGATTATAAGACTGGTTGAGTAAATTATTTCACACTCCAGGCCTGCTATTTACCTAGTAACCATTCTTTCAACCAATCATTTGTTAAGAATCAACTAGGTTTACGTCTTCTTCGATTTCTTTCATGAGTGTTCTGTAGTTCCTCGAGTACAGATCCTTTACCTCTTTGGTTAGGTTTATTCCCAGGTATCTTATGGTTCTTGGTGCTATAGTAAATGGAATCGATTCTCTAATTTCCCTTTCTGTATTTTCATTGTTAGTGTATAAGAAAGCCACTGATTTCTGTACATTGACTTTGT